>RJWM01003202.1:77143-116577 GCA_004363535.1 Dasyprocta punctata | reverse complement strand
GGTCCTCTACACCCCAGGATGGAGAGCTTCTGAGTTACTGAGCTAAGCTTCTAGACTTTTCAAGCTGACACAATGTATCTACCATAACACTCCCAACCCTCATCTCCTAGCCTGAGTCTGTCTTCTTTTTCTGGTTTGCCTCTGAAACAAATGGTCAGTCTGTCTGTCTGTCTCTCAGCACAATGTGTGTGACTCCACCCGTGTCTCTGCAGAGCCCTCCGAGTAAGTAGCGCCTGACTGATGGTGACTGTGGGATCCTGGGTCTGGGTCTGTCTGGCTGCATCTCTCCGTGCTTCCGGTTCTCCACCTGTAAAACAAGAAGCAGAAGCCGACCAAGACAGAAGTCACTGCGGATTCAAGAAAGGCGTGCACAGCAGGGGCTTCCTTAGCGCTGACTCTCGCCATGCTCGCTATTGATGTGGCTGGGGCGGTCTGTACAGCGTGGAGGGGACCAGTGTGGCTCGGAAGGCTCTGGTCACTCCCCACACACGCGGGGCACTGTCCCGAGGCACTGCTCACGCATTTCCCTCGTCTCACAGCCTGCTCTTAGGGCACAAGCCTGCACCAGCAGCAGCGCTGCTCAGCACGCCCACAGGCTGTCCGGGGTGGGCCTTTGCTCCTTGTCACATCCGCAGGCTGGGAATCTGCACACTCCTTGGGGCTCTCATTATGGTCCTTTTCTCCCACCATAGCCTTTTACAGTCATCTCCCCAAGAGCCTCTGAAAAGGAGAGACGGCCTGTGGTGCGGCTTTTCCAAACCCCGAGTCCTGTCTAGGATGCAGGGTTTCCGATTCTCAGCAGATGGAATTTTACAGAGGTTTCACGGCGGGGAGCACTCAGAACTCTCCAGAGAGAAGCAGAAGGGGAATGGCCTGTTCTCTCTTCTTTTCTGTAGCAAGACTTTCAGAAGCACAGAAGCTTGGGCGTGGGAGGTCCTGAGGGCAGGCTTTGCAGGCACCGGTGGCGCACCTGCCATTTGAGGGTTTCAAGCAGCTGCGGGGGGCGGGGGCAATGACTGAAATGCTCAGCCTGTCCTCCTCCCCTGCCCCCAGGACTCCCCCTCTGCTGGGTGGCCAGGCTTGCCCGGCTTCTGGTCCCCTCAAGTCCTCAAACCATGCCAGCAGGCTCCACCCATGTCTTCACCCACCACGCCCACCACCCCTGCCTTAGGTCTCCCCAGTTCAGCTGGTCTACCAGAAGCTCCTCCTGGCTGCTCTGGCTCCAGGCTCTCCCCACCGCATTCCTCCTGCCTCCACGCAGTGCTGTCTCGAGTTCTTCAGGCATAAAATACAAATGCCTTGGCCTGAGCTCACCTCATTCCCCAGCTCATTGCTGCAGGACATGTGTGGTGCTTGTAGAATGCAGATTTTGTGGAGTTCTTTTCAGCCTTGTTTGCCTTTAATGTCTCCCCACTGCTCTTAGGATAAAAATCCCAATTTCTTGCTGCACCCTTCAAGATGGCATGGCATCTTTCACCTCTCCAGTAACAGCCCCCGACTCCATCAAAGTAAGTAGTTCCCTGCCCCAGGACTTTTGCATTTGCTGTTTCTTTTTCCTGGGATGCTCTGCTCCATGTCTTCACATGAGTGGGTCCTATGGACTTTTTCTGTTAATGCCACTCCTCAGAAAGGTCTTCTCTCCCTGTTTCTGTCCAAAATATTCCACCCTACTGGTTTATTTCCTATTCTGTCACTGGTTTTACTTCTTGGTAGAATTTGCTACAGTTTGAATGACTTGGTCGCTCGTTTACCGTGTGTCCACTGCTGCCCGCCCTCCAGCGCGTCCCCTGTGAGCCACCGCTGTCTCTCCAGGGCACAGAGCTGGCCTGGGACCAGGTGGGGGCCCCAGCACTATTTCCTTCTCCTCATCTGTCCCTGCACCCCTGTGCAATCTGTCCCTGTCCCTGGAGCCTGGGACTTTGTCTAGCACACAGTAGTTGCTCAGCAAATAGTTGGTGCCATGCAGTGGCTGTTGGATTCCTTTACGAAGCTGGGGACCCATTGCTAGCCCTCAGTCGGCCTGCTGAGCTCAGGGGCCCTCACGGGCTCAGGGATGGCTGTGACTTTGCACCACCGGCTTCCCGGGGCCTTGCTTGTCTGAGCCGGTGCAGAGCGAGCGGGCTCTGCCATGTAAGTGCTGTGCTCGTAAGAGCTCAGGTGTGCTGTGCCCTTGGGACGTCCAGGGTTCTGTCCTAAGCCCTTTGTGTGGCTCATTCAGTTATCACAATCTGCTTACCGGGTGTGTGCAGTGATTCCCCCTTTACAGATGAGGCCGCTGGGGCACAGAGGAGGTAAGCAGCCAGTTCGGGGTCACACAGCTGCATGAGTGAATCCCTAATTTGAGCCTGAGCCACTGGCTTCAGAGTTCATGTTTTGGCCACTGAAATAATTAAGCCACAGAACGGGCCGGCCAGGGGCCTGGGCTCAGCCACTTGGTAGCCCGTGGTCCTGGGTGTTACTGAACCTGGCCGAGCCTCCGCAAGCCCATCTGCAGGCGGGGGCAGCGGCAGGGGCCACCGGAAGGTTGTCCTGAGGGTTACATGAGATGATTCACGTAGAGCTGGACACAATTAGGGTTTCACTAAATGTCGCTGTCTGTCCCGAGGAGATCAGGTTGAACCTCAGCTGCCGGTGCCTGAGGCGCGTTCTGCAAAGCTGGGGCCAGCTGGGGACACAGCCTGAGGACTTGCTGCCTGGACACTGGGTATAAGAGGAGGCAGGATGGGTGCAGGGCCCTCAGGGAGAGCTCTGCTTTTCCTCGGGACTGTGAAGGGGCTTAGAAAGCCTGTGGTGGCAGTGCACGTCCTCGTTACAACCCTAAGTAATCACGTACAGACTTTCCCCCTTGTCATTGTCCTCTAAGCATACAGCACAACAACTGTGTACATAGCGCGGATGTTATAAGCTATCTAGGGACGATCTAAAGTATGCAGGACCCCGTGTGTACATCAGAAGCAAATGCCTGTTATTTATATAAAGCACTTGAGCATGAGGATTTTGGTGTGGGGGTGGGGGTGGGGGTGTGCTGGAACCACAGATCCCAAGGGGCAACTCCAGTTTACCAGGTAGTCGGATTCTCGGGGGAGTCAGTCTGTATGGAAACCATGCCTAAAATACTTACTCTAAGTGTCAGGGGACCTGAGGGGAGCAGGGCCACGTGCTGCTCCTGCAGGGGGTCCTGCGCATGTCAGGGCAGCTGCTCACCCTGGGGTTCACCTCTAAATGCCAATGGCACCCCTAAAATGCTGCTGAGGATTTTCCAGACACCCTACTGGAGCATTTCTACCTCCACTGAGCCCTGCTGGTGTGGTGGGCTGAGTTCGAAACCCACACCAGTCCCTGTGGGTTCCCTGAATGACTCAGCAAGCCTTGCCAAACCCCATTTTTTCTAAAATGAGGCACAGTACACCTTCCCTCTGAACAATTGTTTGGGGCTTAAATGACCTCACGCGTGTGCTGTCCTCAACACAGAATGGTCACAGAATGGGCACTCAGTACCTGCTTATTCTTTGCTCTACCCCAGGGCAAACTTGTTCTGTAAAAGGCCAGATACTCCACTAGATTTAGTGGGCCATGTGGTCTCTGCCACGGCAACACAACTCTGCCACTGTAGCAGGAAAGCAACCAGGGACAACACAGAACCACGGCGTGGCCACGTTCCAATAAAACTTTATTGACAAAATCCAGTGGCAGGCCAGCATTGGTCTATCCCTGGTCTGCACCCATGGGATGCCTGTGTACCACTCCTTCTGTCTGCTTGACTGGGTTAAAATCTCCCCAGAGCCCCTTGTTTCTGCACTTTATCATAATAAATTAGAGAAAGAGGGTTATCAGACTGTGACGGCAGCAGGCGGGCCCCATGGGCAGTTGCCAGAGATTGTGATGCATCTAAAAAGCATCACAGCCTCTCATCTCCAGCCTGCTGCTTCAGGGACTCGTGTGGGGAGAGAGCAACAGGGCTGCTGAGGCCCCAGCTTGGAGCAGATGAGATCTCGGCAGGAGAGGAGTCGTGGGCAGGGCAGAGCAGAGCCAGCATCCCTGCACCGGGTGACTAAGCCCCTAGTCTAGCCCAGCGTGTCCCCAAGGCTTCCAAGCATGCTCGGCCTTTCAGAGGGACGCCCCCAGCTTTTCTCTGTGTTTGTTTTCCAAACTTTGCTTGTCCTTTCAATTAAAAAAAAAAATCATCCAGCAAGCTGATTAGAAGCCCAGAGTTGCTAATCTCAAAGAGTTATCTACACGGAGCTCCTCCTGAAAATTTGCCTTTGCAAGTTCGGTGGTGGATCCTGGAGGGGCAACCGGAGGAGAGATCAGGCTGTTCCAGCCTACAGGTGGGCAGCTGGCAGGACATGAGGTGATTCATGAGATAGCTTCTGTCGGGATCAAGTTTGTTTTGATAATCACAGCAAGAGTCTGCCTCGGAAATATCGTTTCTATGCAAAAATCCCTCTTTTCACTCTCTTGGGATGGTTGAAGGCCCAGGGATTGGGGACTGTCTTCCACAGGGTGACAGCTGATGGGTGGGGAAGGAACAGAGGGAGAGGCTGGAGTTTGTGGTGGGGGAGCACATGCTAGATGCAAATGGCCCTGCTCCCCACCCTGTCCCAATCCTACCTGCTCCCTCCATCAGGGTCCCTGCGGGGACACAGGTCTGAGATGTCTGCATCCATGGAGATGGAAGACCGGGTCTTCCATTGACTGGGACGCGGCATAGAGGACCAGGATGGCCGAGATCACCTGGGCTCTGGAGCAGCTTCGTGCCTGGCCCTTCTTCCTCCATGCTTGACTCTGCAGCTGGCTCTCCAAGCACAGATAGATGAATCCATCCCAAATCAGTACTAGTCTACTCTGCAGTGCCTGGCTCCTGAGGTCTCCTCACTCATTTCTGAGCAAAGGGCTGGGGGCTGCTTGTCTCTGCTCACTCCCCCAGTTGCCTTTCTCCCCCTGTGCTCTCCAGGATCCTGCTCTAATGTCATATTCCAGATACACTGAACATCTCTCAGTTCATAAAGCTGGGTAGGGGCTAGGGATATAGCTCACTGGCATAAGCACCTGCCTGGCAAGTGCAAGGTCATGAGTTTGATTCCCGGTACCCACCCACCCCACCCCACCTGCAAAAAAAACCAAAAACAAAAATCAGTATTCTTTGTCAAGCTATTGGAAAAAAAAAAAGCTGGGTAAGACTTTGTTTTGTTTTGTTTTTGCCAAGTCCAGATTTTAAATGTTCAACTTTGCAGAGATATGGTCATTTCAACTAGGAGTGGGTCGACCAGAAGTTGACAGACGTTCACATCAGCAAAGCAGATGTGTTCTTCTCATGCAAAGACCCGAGTGCAGGCACTGAGCGCTGGCAGGTAGGGCAGCGACACGGAGTTTGAGATTCGGATCTCTCTCGTACTGCTGTGCCTCTGAATTCAATATGGTGGATTCTGATGTGGATTCTAGAGAGCAGAGTTAAGAGAGGAAGGAAAAAGAGAACCAGGGATGGGCACATGTACACACCACCTCCTAAGAAGGGGTGCTGGACCAGGCCTCATACAGTTCTCCTCCAATGCTGGCCAACAGGGTGGTTCAGGGCCACACTCAGCTGCAGGGAGGGCTGGGAAATGTAGTCTTTATTCCAAGAAGCCATGTGCCCAGTCAAAGCTTAGCAGTTTCTTACCACAGAAGAGACAACCACTGCCTACCCACAAGGGATTCTGCTAGTTCAGTGTTCTTTGCCCACCAGTGTTGTTATAAGCAGGATTTGGATTCACAATCATCTGCTACCAAAGCTGTACTCTTGATTGTTGCTTCAATCAAGATATAGAGAATTTCTGTCATTTCAGCAAGTTCCCTCTGTTCCTTTGTGAACTCGACCCCTAACCTACTCCAGGCAATCACTAATCTGTGTTTTTAAAAAAATCATTATTAGTTTTGTTTGTTCTCAACCTTTCTGTAAACGGGGTCATATATTTGGGTGCTGTTTTGTGTATGGCATCTTTAGCTCAGCATTATATTCTGCAATATAATCCATGTATTGATTATAATATCAGTGATTCATTCCTTTTCACTGCTGAGTAGTATGCCACTGTGTGATTGGGCCTCTGCCTGTTCATGCATTCACCTCTTGACATATATTTGGGTTGTTTCCAGTTACTGGCTATTATAAGTAAAGCTTCTCTGAACATCTATGTTCAAGTCTTTTTTGTGAGCATTTATTTTTATTTTTATATAAATACAAGTGGTTCCAGTTGCTCTACAGCTTCACTGACATTTGGTATCATAATTTTTTCCTCCTAAAATGCTCGTGATGATAATGACTAGGTAGTAATATCTCATGGTGGGTTTAATTTGCATTTCCCCAGTGATTAAAGATGTTGAATGTTTTTTTCACATGTTTATAGCCATCTATCTAGCTTCTTTTTTGAAGTCTCTGTTCAGATCTGTTGTTCATTTTATGAGAGGGTTTTATCTTACTGAGTTGTAAGAGTTCATTCTACAGTCTGAATTCAAGTCCTTTGTCAAGAATGTGTACTGTATTATGAATATTTTCTCCTAGTTGGTGGCTTGCTTTTTTTCTTCATGGGGTCTTTTGATGAGCAAAAGATTCTACTTTTGATAAAGTTTATCCATTTTTTTTTTTGATGGTGGTGCTTTGGTAGCATGGTTTTAAAACGTGCTCCCACCTGCTGAGCAAGCAATCAGGAAATGTTGGAGTGGAACACTCTGAGCAGCAGCTCGCTGGTCCCTGAAGATGCGACCTCCCGGCCTCCCTCTGATATCTGGGGTGCTTGTCAGGAGGTGGTTTCCCACCCTGCTTCTCAGACAAACTGGGAATCTGGCTAAAAAGGAGCCAAGTCATTGTAGAGGGGAGAACTAGGTTCCTTGATTTGCAGAAGGAAGAAAACTAGCAAGTGATTTTTGTATTCACTGGATGCGGTTCCGCCAGTGCCTTCTTGGCCAGATATTCTCGCGAAATGTTGCTTCATAAATATTGAATTGTGTCGTTACCTTCTGTGCAGGCCGCTGGTGACTGCTCCCTAGAAATGAACTTGGAGTCATGCAGTAATTACCCTGGAAGTGTTCATTCATGTCTGAGAGCAGATTAAATAATGAATAGGAATGTCATTTATTCATTCCAATTTAGAACCCCTGGTCTCATTATTTTTCTGGATGAAATTACATGTCAAGAGGGAGTGAAACTGGAGGGAGGGGGTGGGAGGATGGGATGGAACATGAGGGGGGCTGGGACCCCGCCTGGCGTGGGGAGGTGGAGGACCCTGGGGGCTGCAGCCTCCCTGTCCCTCCTGAGCAGGGTGGCGGTCAGCTCGGCAGCGCTAGGAACATGCCTGCAGGTTCTGTTGTCCTTGCTTCTGGAACATCACCATTTCCCATCTTTTTGACATTTTTCCCTTAGAGAAAAACTGTGAAATGCAGAAAAGCACTAATGAGAAAAGAAATAATCCATCCATTGTCCTGCCAGCCAAAGACAACTGCTATTAGCATTTTGGAGCATTTCTCCTCCTCACCTATATTTTTTCTGCCTTTTTTTTTTAACATAGGAGCACTGCATAAACATAAGCATTTCTCCCGCTGTGTGGCTTGGTTGCCCCTTAGGATGTGAGTGTCTTTAAATCGAATGCATGACCAGCAAGCTTGGGGCTCTTTCTCTTTCCCCAGCAGCCAGCATGCACCCAGCAGGGGCTCAGCAAGCGTGGACAGATGGACAGGCCGCTTTTAGCACCCAGGTACCTGGACTTAATAACAGCAGCCAAGGGTGCAGGGTGCTGGTGCTGGTGCTGTGCCGGGCATGCACCGAGCGCTCCACAGGGTCTGCGTCATTCACCTGCCAACTGCAGAAGAGATTCATTCTTCAGTGACAGAGACCACAGACCCTGGAGCCAGTGAGGCATGGCTGGGAACGCGCGCTTTGGAGCTGAATGAACAGGTCCATTCCTTTTTAACTGTATCACCAAGGGAAAATCACTTAATCTCTCTGCTATACAAAGACTCTTATAATAATATATCCTACCTTGTAGGGTGGTCAAAAGAATTCCATGAAATAACTCCAAACACGACCTGAGAATGGTTTGGAACTGTTAGCTATAATTACTAGTATTCATCATCTGACTTACTTGAATAAGAGTTAGTTTTACCTTTAAGAGTTAGTTTCCTCATCTGGAAGATGGGGAGAGAGGTTATGACAATTTAAAGGAGCTATGCTATGCAAAGAGCTGAACCCAGAGACTGGTACCCTGTAGAAGTTGAATAAAGAATAGTTATTATTTTCTTAAAAAGCAAGAAAATCTGGCTGCTATTCCTCCATCGAAATGTATCCCAAAGATACTGGCAAACAGAATGCAGCAAATCAATAAGAAGTTTATGTACCAGGACCAAGTGGGATTCATCCCAGGGATTTAGGGATGGCTTAACATATGTAGATCAATAAATGTAATACACCATATTAACAGAGTCAAGGACAAAAATCATATGATCATCTCAATAGATGCAGAAAAAGCTTTTAACAAAGTCCGGCACCCATTCATGATAAAAAACCCTACTGAAAATTGGAATAGATAGACTTAACTTCAATCTGAGAAAAGCAATCCATGACAAATCAACAGCCAACATCATACTAAATGGACAAAAGCGGAAAGCTTTCTCTCTAAAATCAGGAACAAGACAAGGATGTCCACTGTCTCTACTCTTATTCAATGTAGTCCTGTAAATTTTAGCCAGAGCAATTAGACAAGAGAAAGAAATGAAAGGACTAGTGATAGGAAGGAAGAAGTTAAATTATCGTTATTTGCAGATGACATGATACTCTACATAGAAGACCCCCAAAACACCATTAAAAACTGATAGATTTAATAAGCAAATTCAGTAGCTTAGCTGGATCCAAAGTCAACACTCAAAAATCAAAAGCCTTCCTGTACACAAATAACAAACTCACTGAGAGAGAAATCAGGGAAACAATACCTTTCACAATAGCACCCCCCAAAAAAAAAACATAATGAAATACCTAGGAATCAATCTAATGAAGGATATAAAAGACCTCTACACTGACAACTACAGTACTCTAAAGAAGGAGATTGAAGAGGATATTAGAATATGCAAAGACATCCCTTGTTCTTGGGGAGGAAGAACCAATATAGTGAAAATAGCCATACTTCCAAAACTGTTATATAGATTTAATGCAATTATGATCCAAATTCCAATAGCATGTCTCACAGAATTAGAGAAAACAATCCTAAAGTTTATTTGGAACCAGCAGAGACCTAGAATAGCAAAGGCAATTCTGGGCAACAAAGGCAAGGTAGGGGGCATTACAATCCCCGACTTGAAATTATACTATAAAGCTACTGTGATAAAAACAGCATGGCACTGGAAAAAAAAAGACCCAAAGATCAATGGAACAGATTAGAAGATGCAGAAACAACTCCAGACACACTGAACCATCTTATCTTTGACAAAGGTGCCAAACACATTCACTGGAAGAAAGATAGCCTCTTTAATAAATGGAGCTGGAAAAACTGGCTCTACACATGCCAAAGATTAAAACTGGACACATATCTTTCACCATGCACTAAACTAAATTTGAAATGGATCAGATCTAAACATTAAAACAAAAACATTAAATCTGATGGAAGAATAGGGGAAACTCTTGAAGACATTGGTGAACACAAAGACTTTATGAATAAAACCCTTATCACACAGGAACTATTACAAAGCATCAACAACTGGGATCTCATCTTATTGCACAGCAAGAGAAACTACCAGTAGAGTGAAGAGACAACTCATAGTGTGGGAAAATATGATTGCCAGTTGTTCCTCAGACAGAGGATTACTATTGAGAACATATAAAGAACTCAAAAAAAAAAAAATCAGACCTCCTAAATTTAAAGACCCACTCCAAAAATGGGGATCTGAGATGATTACACACTTCTCAGATAAAGAAGTACAAACAGAAAATAAATATATGAAAAAAATGTTCAACATTACTGGTCATTCAAGAGATGCAAATTAAAACAACACTGAGATTCCATCTCAGTCCAAAAAGAATGGGTACTACCAAGAAATCAACCAATAACAAATGCTGGAGGGGCTGTGGGGAAAAAGGAACACTTCTTCACTGTTGGTAGGAGTGTAGACTGGTGCAACCACTGTGGAAATGAGTGTGGAGATTCCTCAAAAAATTAGAATTGGAGGTCCCATTTGACCCAGCTATTCCCCCTTCTGGGTATCTTCCTGAAAGAATTAAACACATCATACCACAGCAATATAGGTGCACCCATGTTTATAGCAGCACAGTTAGTAATAGCTAAATCATGGAAACAATACAAATGCCCAACAACCGAGGAATGGATAAAGAAAATGTGGTCTTTTTTATATAATGGAGTACTACTCAGTCATAAAGAAGGACAAACTGGAGAATTTTGTAGGTGAATGGTTGCAACTCAAGACTATACTCATAAGTGAAATAAACCAAACACACATGTGCAAACATCTTATTGTCTTCCTAGTGTGAGAAGCTAAAAGAGTAAGACACAAAATATACAATAGCTATTATAAAATGGGAAGAAGTTTCAAAAGGAGAGAGAAACTGGGATGGCAGAATGGAGAAAAGAAGGAAGGGAAATGCAAAATATATATATATGTATAAGTTAGTTAAGATAGTTATACTATTAATTTCTCTTAGTTCTTTTGAAAAGAAAGGTTTGTGCTAATATTGTTTGGACAATTAAATGTCGCTATCTTGGACTCCGAGCAACTAATTTAAAGATAACAATACTCAATGTATTAACCATTATTACCCTCTTATTATCTTGTTTTGAAATTTTGCTTTATTTTTCTTCTCTTTAAAAAAAAAAAGTATCCCAGAGGTCACCTCCTTCAGATACCTTCCTTGATTTCACCCCCAGATACACATCTCCTCCAGGACTTTGTGCTGTCACCTGTCGCATTACTTCCCAGGCTGCCCTGCCATCTGTATTAACTTCTCTGGGCCCGGAGCACACGCGAAGATCTTTGAAGGCATGGACCACTTCTCTGCCACTGTATCATCAGGCCCCACTGTCCAGCACACAGTAGGTTCTTTACTAAGCACTTGTGGGTGAAACCGTGATGAGAGCAATTTGGAGACTTGGTGGATGAAACCACATCCGAGGGGAGATGGGGGACGGCACGGCCATGGAGCCATCTCCGAGGGGGGATGTTGGCAGCAGCGCCTGGAAAGGACAGCCCACACTGGCCTTGAGCTGGCCTACGTTCCAGGGTTGCTCCGGGTCTAAGCAACCCATCTGTGCCTGACGAATTCAAAACTGGAAGTGCGGGGAGGTGAGAACTGTGTCTGGGATTCCAAGTTCTGAACTGCAGTGATGCACCCAGATGCGTGGAGCTTGGAGCCATCGATTTGTAGGGCCTCCTGGGGGTTGGGCCGTGGTGTCCGGGGACAGAGGCGAGAGGATCCTGGGTTGTAGTGATACTCCCGTTCTCAGCGTCCTATGTTTCCTGGCTTGGGAAGGAAACCCCACGGGCGTGTCATTCATAGGCGGCACCGCCCATTTCCCTGAGTGGCGTGAGGGCTGGCAGATGCATCCACCTGTGCAGACGCTGCCCTGGCTGGAGGCAGAGCTCGTCTGTGGCTCCGGAGAGCGACCTCACGCCCTTCACAGTCACTCTCCCCACCCCCGCCTGGGCAACTGCAGTGCCCTCTCTGCCACCGTACATTTTCCACAAATAGGATCACATAGAAAGTGCTCTCTGGGATCTGGCTTCTGTCACTCGACACAAATGCTTCTGAGCTTCCCATTATGTTTCCAAGGTAAGATTAACCCTGATGTATGCGCCCACCAGTCCCAGCCCCAGATGGTCCCACGCGGCTGCCTTTAACGCTTTCTCCCCTGATTTCCTTCCTTTGCCTGTCACCCGGCAGCGCTGGTCAAATTCATGACAGTGATGATCCTAAGGACCATTTAATGAGTGTTTACTATAATTAATAAGCTTTGCTTCAGGAAGTTTATTCTGTTGTATCACCTGTTCTGAATTATGCATCATTGTTCCCATTTCAGAGAAAAAGAAGGCTCAGAGAGGCTGAGCAACTGAGCTAACATCACACAGCTAAGCCAGAGTTTGAATCCAGGACAGTGACCCCAGGCACTATGCTGGTGACTTCTGAGCCATAGTGCCTCATGGGTGGGCCAAAATGCAGGTGGTCTTCATCCAGCTCTACTACACCCTTCTTGTAGCCCCTTTGTTTTTTGTTGTTATTTGTTTGGTTGTTTTCTTCCAGTTTTTTGAGACAGGGTCTTACTATGTAGCCCAGGCTGGCCTTGAACTTGCAGTGAACCTCCTGCCTCAGCTTCCTGAGTGCTGGGATTACAGGCACCTGGCTTTGCAGCCCCTCTTACACTGTTTCATCTCACCGTCTCACATCTTTCCCCATCAGCCTGGAGTTTTAGTTGCAAATGGCACTCTAGCTGTTTAATCCAAATGAAACTTATTCCTGGAGATTGGGCAGTTCACGCCACCTCCAGGACAACTGGAGTCAGCCTGAGATGGTCACCAGGAATAAAGCTAAAATTTCGCCAAGTGCCCAACCTCAAATGCCCCCAAGAGCCATCTACCTTCTCCTGGAATGAGGGCTCCTGCTGCCTGCTTCTGAGCTGAGATATCACACGCCACTGCCCAATCCGTGGACTCTATGCCCCCTGACCAGGGGTGTTAGGAGAATTCAACTCAGGCTTCTGCAGTGGAAAGACAGAGGTTCCTCCAAACATGGCAAGGGTGTTTCAAAGAACAGCACAGCCAGAACACATGACAAGTGTCCATCGCACGTCCTTCTAGACCACAACTCCTCTGCGAGAAGCTTTTAAACAGCACAATTAACTTTTTAAACAGGGCTAGAACAATTCAGCTTCTCTATTTTTTCTTGTCTGAGTTTTGGTGGTCTGATTCTTTCAAGGAATGGTTGTGCTTGTAAGTTGATAGCTTCACAGACACAGAGTTTGTACAGTTCCCCTAATACTTTTACGTCTGTGGCGGTGACAGTGATGTCCCCTCCTTTGTTTCAGATATTGCTTTATTTTTCCTTTTGTCTTTCACTTTGGTTGGTCTTGTTACAGATTGATCCATTTTTTTGATCTTTGCAAAGAAGCAGTGTTGGCTCATCATCTGTCTCCACCCTTTTCTGCTTACACTTCCATTGATTTTTGCTTTAGTTTTATTTCTTTCCTTTTGCTTGCTTTGAGTTTAATTTATTCTCCTTTTCATGATTTGTTGAGGTGCAAGCTTTGGCATCTGACTTTATTTTTTCCTTATTTTCAGATAGGAACGGGCAACGCTTAGCGTTTCCACCTAAACACTGTTCTGCAGCATCACACACACGTGTTCATATTCTTTTCATTCAGTCCAAATATCTTTTATTTATCTTGCAATTTTCTCTTGAGTCTCAATGGCTTATTTAGAAGTGTATTATTTAATTTTCGAGTATTTGGGGGACTTTCCAGTTATGTTCCTTACTGGTTCCTGGTCTAATTTTGATATGATCCCAGGAACATAATTGGTATGATTATTATTGCTTTAAATTTAAGGTTTGTTTGCCGGACTGGATTACGGTGTATCTTGGTGAATATTTTGTGCACAACTGAGATAAATGTGCACGTTCGTGTTGTTGAACAGAATGTTCCAAAATGTCACTTAGTCCCATTGGTTGGTAATGTCGTTTAGGTCTCCTCCATCAACACTGGCTTTCTGCCTGTTTAATCAGCTACTCGGGGCTGCAGAAGTGTCCAGCTACAGCTGTGGATTTATTTCTCCTTTCAGTCCAATTCCTCTTTGCCTTCTGTAATGTGACGCTCTGTCGTTAGGCCCACGTATGCTTAGAATTATTACGACCTTATGCCACGCCCTTCTTTATCCCTGAACGTTGTTCCAAAGTCCACTTTCTCTGACATTAATACAGTTACTCCAGTTTTTCTTGTTTCTGGAATTTCTGAGTTATCTACTAAGAAGGTGGGGGGAAGTAGGAGGCAGGAACCTCTTTCCTGGAGAGTCCAACTTGCCGCCTACCTCTCTCTCTCTCTCTCTCTTTTTTAATGTTATAATTTAAAAAAAAATTTAAAGCACATTTTATTGTTTACACATATTAACTATATTACATATCTCATGTGGCCCACGACAATTCCACTTCATTCAAAAAACAACATCAAAAACAAAACAAAGCAAAAGCCAGGCCCCAGGAACTGCAAGCCTCCAGTTGGACACGCCTAGTAAGCTGCCAGCGCATGTGCAGGGTGCGTGTGTGTGCGTGCGTGCGTGAGTGCATGCATGCGTGTATTCGCAGAGCCCCGCCCACTGCAAAATGGGCGTTGCGTGGCCAAACCCATGGTGCTGGCAGAGCCTGCCACTGCGCCTGCGTGAGACACCGGGCCTCTTCCCCCGGAAAGTCACTTTTTATTTTATTCGAGGTATTGTTTATAATTGATTTCCTATTTTAATATATTTTCATTGACAGAGAAATTGTACATATTTATGCGGTGAAACATGACATTTCAATACACCCATCCAATCAGATCAGAGTGGTCAGCATATCTGTTACCTCGTATTTGTCGTTCTTTGTGCTGGAAACATTCAGAATCTTCTATTTTGAAACATTTAGTTAATTGTCGCAAGTTACCCTACCATGCTAAACGATATTAAAGTTATTGCTCCAGTGCAGCTGCACCTGGTACCCACTAAAGGCCCTAACCATTCACCCACTGACCCTTCCCAGCCCCTTCCCAGGCCCTGGTAACCACCTTTTTAGTGCATGGTTCTTCGAGATGAGCTTCTTAGTGAGAAATCACCTTTAAATGTCACCCGCTGTGTGTCTTAGGGGAAAAGTAGAGGGATTCGCTGCAGATGCAGTCTTCTAAAAGAAGCACTTTTATGGTTTCTAATGCTGTGTGATTGCAGGTTGGGCTGGGAGGGAGCGGGGAAGCACTCCGAGACTCAGTGGGAAACAGGAAAGACTAAGGGTGAGGGGGAAAGGGGCCAAGGTCGAGCCTGAAAGAATGAGGGTCAATGCTACACCTCCTGGCTAACTGGTAATTACTGATTGTGTTCTCTTGAAGGTTCACCCTCAGCAAGGTGGAAAGGGCAGTAGGGAGGGAGTGGAGGGTGTTGGCATTCTTCTATTTGGACACCAAGAATAGCCTTCCAATTCTAATTGAACATAATTGGAGGCAGAGTGGAGCTGGATGGCTGGAAGCAGGGTGGCTGTCTACCCACAGGGCCCTGGGCTGGGGGAACGGGCCACGGCCATAGCATGGAGCGTGGCTTTATCAGCTCCAGTTCTGCCCTACCCTGGCCTGGGCTGGCAGCAAAAGCTAGGATAACACAGACATGAATGCAAATCCCACCTGCTAGTATGAGTGAGCAGTTCTGTGCCTCAGTTTCCTTATCTGTAAAGTGAGGATAATAATATATACATTTAGGGCACCGCTGAGGATTGAATAAGCTAGTCCACATGAGCTGTTTCCTTCTGTCTCTGCTGCTCTGCTTGGAGTGTGGCGGGTGGAAGGGCAGCTTTAGCTTTACCAGGGCACTTGCAGGAAACCGAGCCTCGCTGGCCTGCCCAACATCTGCACTTGCTCAAGGCCCCGAGCGCTCGATTCCAAGGCCTGTGCAATTTGGGACACACTGTCTTCTGGCGTCTCTGGCCATCTGTGTGAGACATTGTTTCTGAAACAACTGGGTTTCCCATAGTCCCTTTCCCTACATTCAAGTATTTTCCCTCTGCCCACAGCAAACAATCTCCAAAGCACAGAGCAGTTGGGGACTGCTGCTTCTTGCAGCTGTGAGGAGCTCTGCCTTCTCTCTGGAGTACTAGACTGAGTTCCCTCCTTCCATCCACCACCCCCAACCGCCCACACACTAAAAAGTAATGATCACTTTGTGCCTCTGTGAACATTTGTTAACATTGGTGAATAAATAGACTTTGGCAAGTTGGATCTTATTTTTTAAGCACCTAAGGGAGCCCACCATTAAAAGAAACCCTATGGTGAACACTTCTGTAAAGCAAATAATTGCCAGCTAATTCATCCATTTTACAAAGTTCAATTTTTGCATATTATGGTTTCAGAATAAAGCCGACTGAGCTGTTGGAAGCTTTAGTTCTTAATTAGCTATATTCAGGATTTTTTTTTCTTTTTGGTGTGGGTGAAATAGGCTTTTTTGCAGTCATTGTGAGGCATCAGAATCACCTGTGGAGTCGTACTTTTAAAAAAATTTCAGGTACATAAATCTTAAATGTATGGCATCATGACATTGGCAGATGCATATACCTGTGTAGATCAAGGCATGGAACATTCTGGCACCCACAAGATGTCCCTTCCTAGTCAATTTTTCCTGACCTTGAATGTCCTATAATGGAGCCATATAGTATTGTTCTGGGAAAATTACCAAGCTAAACCAAACCAAACCAAAAGGAAGACTCTTTGCACTAAGGAGACAAGAAAGCAGGATTTAATCTTTACACCAGCGGACTGCTGGATGTTCACGCCTGCAGACTGTTGCAGGATAATTCCACAAAGGCAACAGTGCTGAATTTACGGAGAGCTTAGTTTATATGGAATTTAGAAGTGGGAGGTACAAAGCAAGTGACAAGACGTTGCATTATTAGTTACATGAATTGAACCGTATATATTGACAGGCAGGCTAATCTTGAACAGATTTGTTGAAACAAAGGAATTGTTTATCATAATGTAGAAATACTCCGGGTGTTAACAAGGGGAGGGGCCCTCACAGAGTGAGGGAGTTAAAGGTGCCCTTGACTAGCCCAGGGTTCCTTAAGATGCAGACAGCTACTCGGACTCGAGGCTCATCAGAGGTCTGCAGCCGAGCTATAGACACCACCAAGGTCAGCTGAATTCAGCAGAAGCAGCAGAACAGAAACTTGGTCAGAGACCTCTAATTGATCATGGAATATCTGTACATCTGCTCTTTTATGAATATGTTCTTACATTATGACTGTGCCCCAACAGTATTCATTCACATCTGGCTCTTTTCACTCCCCATTATTTCCTTGACTTACCCAGTGGGTCGTGTGCTGTGTTGCTGTATACGTGCACACCTCTCTATTGGTCTGTGCCAGTGGCGGTGAGCTCAGGTGTTTCTAGTTTTGTGCCATTACAAACAGGGGTGCTAGGAACATGTGCTGTTTTAGTGAACTGCGGTACCTAGTTCTGTAGCAAATAGCAATGATGCCATATACTTCTAGGAATGGAGTTCCCGGGTCACAGAGTTGTTTATTCTCCAAGTGAGTAGAGACCGTCAAACCAGTTACCTACAGTTCATGTACCACCATTCCGCCCACCAGCTACAGAGTTGAAAGAAAGGATTTATAATGCCGCAAGAATGAGATCACAAAATCCTCCCGGTCTAGGGAAAATGTGAAGCAGGAGACTGTAATCACCTAGGTCCTTCTGACCTAGCACAGAAGATTTTTGCAGGGTCCTGGAGCCATAAACACAACAACCCCAGCAAAAGCCTCTTCCTTCTTACCAGAACGTACAATGTAAGTGACAGCCAGCCAGTGTCCATCCTGTGCTGTGTTCTTCTCCCAGGATGCAATTCGCCTGTTGGCTTTTAGGCCAATCTGGGGGCCACATGCACCCCCATTTTTCAGCAAACCTTGTGTCCTGATTTCTATGACAGTCTTGGATAAGGGGTAATTGGAAGAGACAGGTGTGTTTTAGTGTATTTTGAATGAAATGAAACAGTTTTTTTTTTAAACAGATAACAGTCCTAAGCTAAAAGAGAAAAAAGCAAAAACAAAAACAAAATCAACAAAAGGAAGCTTCAGACCTCTAAACAGGCTTCATTGTCAAACGGCCTCCACAATCCCTGGGCTCCCAGCTGGCCCAGTCCTTCCCACAGGCTGCGTCCAGTTCATGCTGACTCCCCAGTGACTCCTGGAACATTAGGTCTGCTTCTTTGCTTCTTCCTCTGAGCCTCAAGGGAAGGAGGCAGGGGGAGACCCTGCTCGGACTTCGAGGCTGCCCCCCAGAGGCTCTGAAATCCCCAGGCCCCCAGGCTCCTTGCCTTTGAAGATGCAGATGAAAAGCTGGCTCTGCCGACTTTGAAGGAAGAATTTTCTGCTGAATTTCTTGAACAAAAGTCATTGCAACATCTAAAAGGTTTGTTTGTTCCCATTGCTTTATTTTTAAATGCCTTCCTGCAGGAAGCTGCCTGCTAATTTTCCACAGTGGGTATTTCTCCCCCACAGCTAGAAAGTCCACCTTCCACCTCTGCCTTTGTCTCAGAGACATTTTCTTCTAAATTAGTGGTTTTTCATTGTATCGGACGCAGTGCTCCCCTGTATAGCATATTTTGTATTGCCTCTTAGCATTGAGACTCCTACTCACCATCAGGAAATGGGATTAATAGATAATATTGATATGTGTAGGTAGATTATCTCCACATGTAATTTTAAGTGTGTGTGTGCGCGCATGCATGCACCCTACTCTAAGTGTAATACATGAGAAAAATAAATGAAAATAAAGTGAATTTCTAGTAAGAGATATATATTTAGCATATATAATATAATATTTAGCATATTATATATGTATATGTACATGTGTATATATAAAGATCACTAAAGAAATGCGCCCATATAGCTCTGTCTGGGGATACAAAGTATCACTTTTTGCTGACCCTAGGAACGTGGAAGGCAGCACCTACAGATGTGAAATGAACCGGATGGCAGCACCGGCCTCCTGAATGACATGATTGGTATTTCTGTAGGTGATGTGGTTTTTCCAAAGCACAAGTCATTCTCCTTAAAAATTTAAACAAAGAGAAGTAGAGGCTTCACCTAAGTTACATTTACATGACCCACCATCCCTGGAAAATTAAGGATTTGTTAAGATTGTGCAAAACATACTTTTTAAATACTATTTGTGAACTGGAGTTTAAATTCTAGGAATTGAAATAGGCTTGTCTCCCATGTGAATGTCAGGTGGGACATTATAAAACTGTGTGGAATTTGTGAGCATTTTTTTTTTTTTTTGGCACTGGGTAATCCAGAGCCTTCATATACCCCAATCCTTCTTTTATTTGTTACTTAGAGACAGGATCTTTCTAGGTTGTTAAGTTGCCCAGGCTGGGTTCAGACTTAGGATCTTCCTGCCTCAGCCTCCCAGAGGACAGTTCCTTTCTGGCTTTTGAGGTCATCCAGCTTCCCTGTGTGATCAGTGTGCTCATCAGTGTGTTAACCAGTGCCTTTCCAGATTTCTGAAGCACTCTCAGGTGACAGGTAGTGAAGAGATGGACGTGGGACAAGGGTAGGAGTAGGGGCCCATCGAGGCGATGGTAGTGGCCATCAAGGTGAGATGTAATGGTGAATAGGATGGGGGTCATGGAATTGAGAGGTGAGTGGGTTCTGGGCATAGCTTGGAGCCGGTGTGGGGCAGGCTGGTGGAGGAAAGGGAGACGTAAATGTAACCTGCGAATTTCTATCTGGAACCACAAGTGGACCCAGACATTGGTTTGGAGAAGACTGGAAGAAAATTGGGCACAGAAAGATCATCAAGTTGACCTTGGAACACACTGAGGTGCCTGCAGAGGTCAAAGTGGAAGTGTCCAATATGGACTCTGGGCTTAGACACTAGACATTGGGCTGGGCGGTGGCACTTGAGTATAGTCCCAGTACTTAGGAGGCTGAGGCAGAAGGATCACTGCAAGTCTGAGGCCAGCCTGGACTACATAGTGGGTTCAAGGCCAGCCTGAATGGTATAGTGAGACCTGTCTCAAAGAATAAAAAAGAAAATAGACATTGGATTTCCAGGATGGTGGTCTGTAATCCCAGCACTCTGGGAGGCTGAGGCAAAAGGATTCCAAGTTTGAGCCCAGTCTGGGCAACTGACTGACTGAGACCTTGTCTCAAAAAAATGTAAAAAAAATGGCGAGGGGTGTGGCTCAGTGCGAAGCCTTCGATTCAAGCCCGTTACTACAAAGAAGGAACTAGACGCGTAGAGACACAGCATGGACGGGTGCAGAGGTCTGGTCGCGTCAAACCCAACACCTAGAGGTGGGGCAGGAGGGCAGGGCTCAGAGCACCTCTCCCTGGCTGATCATGCATAGAATCTCCTGCCTTAGTGGGAAAGCCCTCAACGCAGTGATTGTGTCTGTAATCAATACCCCAGTGGGCCCTTGAAGCACCCGCGTGTCCTCCCTCCAGGTGGGAAGGGCTCAAGGTCAGTGGTTGACTGGCCATCAGGCTCTGCACCCTGACTGTACTTAGCTTGTCCATATTGTATCTGAAAACAAGACAAAGTCAATCTGTATTTGCCATTTAGTTCCCCAACCCTTCTGACATCCAGAAATCCTCAGGAAGAAGCGAACGGACGGGGACTAGGTGGGTGTGATTCTAAATCGAGATGCCAGAGGGAGCAGGGCAGGGTCAGTGGGCACTGATTGATGGAAGTCTCATAGTGAACATGTTTTGCCTCAGACCTCATGGGGAGGAAAGGCTGTCATTTTAATTTCATGAGCCTGTGACGCTGTGAGGCTTCTAAAAAGGAAGAGAAATGTCTTATTTTAGGGTCTTAAAGGCCTAAGCCACTAACTTCATGGGGAGTTGTAAGATCGTATGATGGCAAATGTACCAGGCACTATTGCCACAACACCGCTATATAATCAACCCCTCCCGCCCCGCCCCCGCCGAAGTCAGTGTTGTTTGTTTGTCTGCAGGTTGCTCGATCAAAGCTGGGCCCTTCTGGCCCGGGCTGCTTTGGGATCAGCAGTTATCTGAAGGTGTAGGTCCCCTGGCAGTGGCGGAAGGCCAGTAGCTGAAGATTCGCTTCACTGGGCTCTGGTTCTGTCACTTCCCTCCAGGTCCCACTGGTCCAAACAAAGTGCAGGATCCAAGGTCAGAGGGTGGGGAAGGGCCCTGTCCCCCCAGCAGGGGGATAGCAAAGTCACACGGATGGAGTGAGTGAGTAGGAATGAATTGGGATCCATCATCAAATCTGTTAGACAATGCCTTACAAATTCCCGAGCCTACAGGGCCGGGCAGGGATGATGTGCAGGGAGAGATTCCAGGTGACAGGCAGATGTGGGGACAGTTAATAAAGACACAGGCATGCTCGTCACATCCCAGGGGTTTAAATGATCAATCTTGTCTTGCTGCAAACACTTGGTGCTTCATCTTTTATCTTCTCACTTTCCGATGGAGACATGGATTCAGGGAACAGCGTCTCTGCCTTTACAGTGCTGACAGCACCAGCAGCAGCAGGGTCTAAGGGGCAGCGAGGAACAGGATCTGAGGCAGAGAGGAGAGCAGGTGCATGGGGAGAGGCTGAAAAATTTTATAAGAGATTTCCTAACTTGAAAATGTCGGACAAACAAAATCCATTAACAAGGTAGCAGATGAACTAGAGGCCGGCTGCTGTCCTGGAGCTGCCGCCCTGTGAGTCTGAACAGTGAGAGCCAGGAGAGGCTTTTGGTTTTCTCACTCCCGAGCGGCCACTAAGAGGGTAATGATTTCTGAGCACATTGCTGAGGTGAGCAGTAAGGTCAGTGGATTCAAAGCTGCTAGGACTTTTTCCTCCCGAGTCTCCTGCTCCCATAAAAATCCAATCATTTAAACTGGAAGGCGGAGCGAGTCCTAATGACTGTATTTATAAAAATTACACGCAATTAGAGTGGGGGTTCAGGAACCAGGCCAACTTTGCCCCAGAACACACACCGAAAACCACATTTGGAAAGGACAAAAGGTGATTTTTGGCTCGGACTATAATGTGACATCTCCTGAGGCCACTTTGGTCACTTGTTTTCAGGTGGCTAAGTATAAATGGTTCCTAGGGTCTTTGTTCTTGCTTGGACCCAAGCCACTCTAAGAATGTCAGGCTGCTTTGTGGAGGTCATAGGGGGAAGGGCTGTGGCCCGGGCAAGGGTGAGGGCTTGTGGTCCCTGAGCCTGCGCTTGCGCTACACACATCTGAAGGGCAGTGTCAGGCTGGAGCTAGAAAGGCACATTTGGAAGTGTGAGGAGACAGGAGTGCCACATGGTAGGAGGACAGCTGGGGACCCCAGAACCTGCAGCTCCCCTCTAGGCCATGGGACTTCTCAAGATAGGCATAGGACAAAGCCCTCCCGATGGAAGAGTAACAGAGCCTGGCTGAGGGGAGATGCGAGCAGCCAGAGACCCAAGGGGCCATCTGCTCCTCAAACCCCAATCTCAGAGCTCATTAGTCAGCATGCAAGGCAGAGCTGTGGAACTGTCACCTAAGAACATGTTTCCTAAAGCTGAAACTGTTCAGGGCTCAAACAGGACCCTGCCCCATGCACCTGTATCTGTCACCTTTCTACTCACCTGCCAATCTATCGCATGGGTCAACTTGTGATTTCATGGGCGGCTGTGGTCTCTCACTCTCCTAGGCCTTCACATGATGTGTATCCTCTGCGGGGGATGCTATGACCTCCTTTTCGCACTTGTCGAGACCCTGGTCCCCAGTCTTATCTGGGGTGTTTTCCCTGAGGAGTCCAGCACTCTTTCCTCTGAGCTCAACAGTATTTCTTGTGGGATGCCACAGTTGCTTGCTGGAAGTTAGTCTGTTGTATCAAGGGCTCTGGGTTAATCAGTTTTCATCATCATGACTGAATACCTGAAAAAACTTATTTATTTGATGTGGCTCATGGTTTTGGAGGTTTCAGTCCATGGTAGGAGCATCATCGTGGAAGGGTGTGGCAGAGGAAAGCTGCTCATGTCATGACAGTCAGGAATCAGAGTGAAAGGGAAAGAGGCAAACAGAGAGGAAGAGGTGAGAATGGGATACATTCTTCAAAGGCACACCCCTAATGACCTGCACCCTCCAACTGAACCCCACCTTCTGATAGCCCATTCGCCATGAACTCACCAATGTCTCACCAATGAATTAGCCCATCAATGAAATTAATACCCTTATGACCCAGTCACATGTCCAGGCCCCACCTCTGAATATTGCTGCATTGGAGATGAAGCCCTTAACCCATCATGAACTTTTGGGGATGCTTCATATATAAACCCACGTTAGTCTCAAAGTCAAATGGTTCAAACTAAGTATATCCATGTTCTCTGTTGGCTCTCATATTACAGGTGTAAGTAGCTCAGGGCTGGTGTGTGCCGTGCCCACCAGTTCCAAGGAGCCAGTTTTCTGCCATCCCATTGCTCCATTATTCCTAGGGGTTGTCTTTATCTGTGTGGACCGGATGCCATCACTACCAAGCTGAGAATTCCAGCCATTGAGAAGTAGAAAGTATGTGTGCAGGGGGTGGGGGTTGGGGGTGGGAGACTTTCCCTTTAGGGCAGAAATGGAAGCTGCATCCATTCATTCACTCAACACACATGGTATCAGTCAGTGTTTACTAGGGAAGCAGATCTAATTCAAGATATACAAATCTATAAGAGCTTACAAGATTGGCTTACAATGGCCACTCAGAGTCGGGGGAAATGTGCAGGGGATGTCTGCACGTTGGAGACCAAAGGATCCAGCTGAAGGTCTGGGGCGCACTATAAGTCCGTATCAGAAGGCTGATGGGTCTGCGACAGAAAGATCTGTGCCAGAAGCCGAAGAGTCTGTGCTAGAAGCCAGGACATGACGTTCAAGGGGAAGGCAAAGACCGACGCTCCTCAGCAGAAACAGAAGCAGATCGCCCCTCCCTCATTGCCCCTTTACACCATCCAGAGGACAGGCCTCTGTAGGACGGGTCTTCCACACCCTAGGGTGTGGGATCGCTGAGCCAATGTAGGTCATTAAGCTTCGGTTACTCAAGTTGACACAGTCAATCAACCATCACGACACACTTACCCAGTATTTTTCACATGCTGGAAATTGTTTTAGATACTGGGGTGCAGCCATGGGCAAGGCTAGCAAAAACCCGTACTGGTGGAGAGCAGTCTATTGGAGGTGTGCGCATGGGGTGGGGGAGATGTTAATGAAATAAATAAAGAACAGTACGTGTGCCAGGTGGTGCGAAAGCCACCAGAGAAGAGGAGGCTTCTGTGACAGGGAGCTCCCGGTGCAGGAGGGTGCGTGGGCGTGGAGGGCACTGCTCGCACGTGGTAGAAGACAGATGGGCTGTTCCTTGTTGGTGACCAGCATGGAAGGCTGGGAAGGGAGGAAACTGACAACCCAGAAGCCTGCGGTCCCTTCCGCAGGTGTCTTTCCTGAACTCCACACCTGCAAGTTGTCTCCTTCTGGCAGTGGGAGGACATTGCGGAGTGCAGGGGGCGTGGTTTGGGCTGTGAAAGCCCGGATGCTGCTCCCTCGCGGAGTCCTCGTGGCCGTTTGACCACGTCTCGTGTCCTCCCCAGAGCCCGGGGTAATTCCGGGAGCCAGTGCCTTTCCTCTTCAACCACGGAAGACCCATTTCGCCCCAAGTCCTGTCCCACTCATTTTTCAGGATCAGAGGCTCATTTTTTTTCTGTGCTTGGGTTGAAGGCAGTCTTGTCACTTCTGTTTTATTTCCTCATCTGCAATGGCAGGCAGTTCCAACATTTTATTTTTCTTTTTGTTCCCAGGTTTTACAGAGCGCTACTGCTGTGTTATAAAGTTCTTCTCTGTCTCAGGGCGCTGTCACCTCTAACTATAAAATGGCAATAATAATGCCTGCCTCACTCATGACGGTGAAATAATGCTCATAGATAAGATGACTGGATTTAAGGGCTGGGAGTTTGGCTCAGTGGCTTAAGTGCCTGTCTGGCAGGCGCGAGGCTGTGAGTTCAATCCCTGGTACCAAAAAAAAAAAAAAAAAAAATACTGAATTTAGTAAAGAAAAATACAGGACACCTGTATCCAATGTGTTTGATAAATAGAACTTTTTTGTGTACGTACCAAATACAGTATTAGACACATGTATACTTTAAAGATCACAAAATTCATACGAAATTCAAATTTACTTGGGTAGCCTGTATTTAATCTGACAGTTCACACATGAGAAGCCCCACAGAGGTCATAGTGTGGAGTCCCAGTACACAGCAATGACAATAATGACAGTGGTGACTCTGATGTACTCTGATAGAATCTACCCCTGCACGCAGTGTGCCCATAAAAAGACATCGGATTTCAGTGGGTTTCCCATTTATATAAGTGTGATTGTGCTATATAATTACCTTGTCTCCAGTGGTCACATTTTGGTTTTTATAATATGCAGTGCCACAGAAGTTCCAAGATGAGGGCTGGGCATGGTGGTGCACGCCTTTAATCCTAGCACTTGGGAGGCTGAGGCAGGAGGAGCATTGTGAGTTCAAGACCAGCCTGGGCTACAAAGTGAGTTCAAGGCCAGCCTGAACTGCATAGTGAGACCCTGTCTCAAAAAATAGGACCAGGGATTTAGCTCAGTGGTGTTAGCGCCTGCCTGGCAGGCACGAGGTCGTGAGTTCAATCCCCAGTACCAAAAAACAAAACAAAACAAAACAAAACACAGAGTTTCAAGATGCAGAGAGATGGCACAGTGAGGCCATTAAAGGTTTCAATTTGTGCTTTCCACTGAAATCAATATAAACATCACTGAGAAATGCCCCACACAGGTTTTGGCCTCTGCTGGTGAGGTATCAGCTCACTTTATTCAAATATCTGAGTAACTTGTTTAAGACTCCGTTTCTTCTCCATTGCTCAAGCAGAGGCCGCACTGCCGGTGTCAGATTAGGACGCCACTGCCTGGGGGGATTGGCAGCCCTGGTCACAGCAGCGTCGCCTTGAGAAGGATTCCGTGGACAGGACTGGCTCTTTCTTAAGTGTGATATTAAGCATCAAGCCACTGTGATCCTCGGGGAGACTTTTCTTGGGAGCTTTGCAAGTTTACAATCCATGAGTGGCGGTGACCGTAAATACCTTTTGGCGAACATTAAGAGATTGCAAACTCATAGAAGGCTAATCACCCGTGTGGGCTGATCTTACTTACTTCCCATCTGAAAAGAAAAACGTTAATTGCTATATACAAATTAGGAGACTTCATTTCCATGACAGGGTAATTGCTTGTGGGTTTAAACACCTTGTCTGATGTTATATATATTGGCGAGCTCTCCATGTCAGTACAGAGATATGTTTTCAATGGCTGGATAGTATCCCACATCATAGCTGGAGTATATTTTTCCTAAATAGTATTAATGGGGCTGGGGATATAGCTCAGTGGCACAAGCGCCTGCCTGGCAAGTGCAAGGTTATGAGTTCGATCCCCAGTACCAATAAATAAATAAACAAAATAAAAAATAAATAGTATTAAAGTACATTTGAGCCTTTGCCTAAATCTCAACTCCCCACACACAGTACTAGCTGTGTGCACATGGGTAACTCTCAGGCTGTCTCGGCCTCAGTTCTCTTATCTGTGAAGTGGGGACAGTCATAGCCCTAGTTAAAAAAGGGAATAGATGCAGAGGGCATAGGTACAGTTAGTGCTCAGTGATCAGCACTGGGGATTTTTCATGATAACTAGGAAAGCTTCACAAGGTAGCAATGAATAGTTTATGTCTCCTCCTTTGTCTTCATGTCTCCATGAACAGGGTTTGAAAGCAAGGGTTTTAAAAACTAGTTTTTGAGTAAAACTAGCTACCATCCATTAATCATAGTAAATTCGGGAGTAGAAAGAAGAGAATCACTCGAAGTAATTCCTGTTGCTACCTTTGCACTGTTTATTTCCAGGGGCGATTCTCTTACTTTTGCTTTATTCCCCCTATTTTAGTGCAAGGTGAGGGGAGGGACCGAGCATGGGAGTTAAATGCCCAGCCTAGCACCAGGCGCAGAAGTGGCCATACATCAGGCCGCCTGGAACAGAGACCACTTATTGTAGCATTTGAAATTACCCCACTTCCTGCCAGGTGAGAATTTCCAAAACTCCAGGGATCCCATGATGTTTGGTGTCACAAATTCCCAGCAGGGAATGCCGTGTGCATGCACGTGTGTGTGCGTGTGTATGTGTCTGTCTGTCTGTCTGCCTCATGTTTTCACATCTCCAGCCTTTATCTCTGGAGGGCTGAGTCCACCAGGCCTGCTGCTCAGGGCTGCAGGCCAAGATACTGAGCTCTGAGACGGGCTTTGATTTCAGAGAGCGCAGCCTAGGAGCCGTTTTTGATGGAAGAGCGAGTCTGGGCTGCTGAATAAGAAACAGACCTCATCCATAATGCATGAATTCCCTTCTAAAGAAGAAAGAGAGAAAAGTAAGTCTAAATCTAGCACGGGCTGGGAAAAGATGAGGAGTGATTTAGAACGCCATTCAGAACAGGCTGGACACTTTCCTCAGCTAATTCATGCTGCCCCGCGGCCTCTGGGAAGACCCCGAGGAGGGCTTAGCCCGGCACAGGGCCAGGAGCCTGCATTAGGAAGAGCTGCGAGGAGAAATTGAAGGGGGTGAGGAGGAGGTGATGAGACCCCACACTCAGAGGGGTGTTTCTTACTATGGAGATAACTTCACTTGAGTCGTCTGGGTCCTCGTAAGGGTTTTTATTTTGGGGATCCTCATACTGGCTGTGGTGCCCACCAGCTGAGACACAGCTGCAAATACCAGGGAAGAGAACATAGGAGTTGGGGCCGCAACTGAATTTCACTCCTCTGGACCCGGGTCTGGAGCTCACCACCCAGCGCGGGAAGGAGACTGTTGAACGTCCTAAATGACACTTGCAGAGATCCACTTGTCATGCATTCTGTCACAGTGACAGTAGAGGACTTCCCAGGACTCACTGCTGCTAGAAAGCAATGTTTTGGAAACACTGTGGGGAAATGTTTGTAGGGAATTGAATAGGATCCCCCCGAAGACACACGTCCAGAGACTAACACAAGGTACCTGTGAATGTGACCGTAATCCAAACAGGTGACACACACATTCGGGCAAGGACTGGGACATTGTCTCTATGGATTTGGAGTGAGCCCCAAGTCCACTGGCTGGTGACAGGGGGAAGCAGAGAAACAGGAAAGGGCACGTGAAGATGTCAGAGCAACATTGCCTGGGGCCGAGTCAGTCACCTGTAGCTAACGGGGCCAGGTCTGCAAAGCGGGTGGCCCTGTTGGAACCTTGGTTCCGGGCTCTTATCCTGGAGAACAGTTCAAGAGTAAAGTTCTGTTGTTTAAAGTCATCCAAGTTGTAGCAATTTGTCACAGTGGCCTTAGGAACTAACGCAATGTTCCAGACCTCAGTTCCTGTGGTCTCATTTCGTCTCATTTTCCTGTCACTTTTATGCTTCAGCCACAGTGAGTTTCTGGAAATTTCCATTTGCTCCCTATTTCTTCCTTCACCAGCGCCCTCACTGGCGCTGGCCCCTGGCTCATCCTTCTACAGCTGACCACCGACATCTCCATTTCACAGCTAAGCCATCCTCGTCAAGGCGGCCTTTCCCGGCACAGCCCCACACCACAGAATATTCTGCCCCAGACTGTGCTGTGGCTGGAGCAGGGCTGTGACTGGTTGTTTGTTTGTGTGACTGACCTGCTTCTCCCTGCAGGCCACGCAATCTATTTATTCAACAAATCCAGAATGTCTACCTTGCTAGAGGCACTAGCTGGGGAGGGGCAGCTGATGTTTATATGGGAAAAGTTCTTTTCATAGAAATATTGGTGTGCTAATAGACATAAGAAGTTCCCGCTGATAGAGTATTTTCAAACATGATACAGGAAAATGTGTCAAACATTTAGAACAGAGCCTGGCCCAAGGTGGGGACTCTATCAGTTCTAGTTGTTGTGATGGTTTCTACTATTAAGGAGTTCGCTGGAAAAAACAGTATGTGGCCCAAATAGAGAATGCGTGTGAGCCGAGTCCTGCTCTTCTGCAAGGCAGGAGGAGGAGGAAGGAACAGCTGTTGGCTGTGTACAAAATTACACAGGCTTTGACCACTGATCTCTGCCATCTCCTTCTGCCATGCTTGCCTGGTAGCTAGCTGGCCATTGACTGAAACCACTGAAACCGTGAGCCAAAATAAATCCTTCCTCCTTTAAATTGTTTATGTCAGACATTTTGTCCCAACAATTTAAAAGTGAGTAACACATACAGGCAATAGAGCGAGGTTCCTTTTAGGGATCTGAGGAGAGAGGCTGTTCCTCGCTTTGTCAGACACTGGATGCTGCCCACAGTCCTGGGCTGTGGGCTCTTCCATCTTCGAAGCAGGCACTGTACGGTCCTCTAATCTCCATCAGTCTCAGAGTCTCGGTCTGTCTGCCTGCCTGTCTCTCTGTCTGTCTGTCTCTCTCCCTCCCTCTCTCCCCTGCTTCACTGTTGTGTCTCCTTAGATTCTGGCTCCCTGTCACCTGCCTATAAGGGCCCCTGTGATTCTTTTGTGTCCACTTGAATAACCAAGTGTAAAGTCCCCCTCTCAAGATCTTTAACTTAATCCCATTTGCAAAATCCTCCTGGCTTCGTAAGTCAGCATATACACAGGTTTCTGGGATTAGGATGTGGACACTGCTGTGGGGGTGGCTGCACCCACACAGTGAGCCATGGCAGTCCTCCTTCCTGGTGGTTCTGGGCCCCCGGGAGGTCCCCCACATCTGTTTCCTTCCAGGTGTGACCTAGCAGATGTCACAGCTGGCCGTGTGACCTTTCTTACAAATCTGCGGGATGCCTGTCAATTACAGCTGGTTTGCTCATTAGACCTTGTTAATGCTCATCGCTGGCAGGCCACCTGCTGTGTGAACGTTGATGCATTCCTAATGGGGGACCAAGATGATCTCCCTTATCCTGTGCCCATGTGACATGGGGAAGGAGGTTCTATTCAAACGCCCTTTCCACTCTCACTCACTCCCTGTATCTCCCAGTGACCGGGAAGGTGAAGGTGGCAGAGTCCTGTCAGGGCCTGGAGGGCAGCTGAAATAATTGGGTTTGGACGAATCGCTAGTGAAACTGTCCTTCCCATGGGACAAAGGGCCAAACCCTTTGGGGAGCTGGTCTGACCCACAGGCGGGACTCAGTGGCTGTGTAGCCCACCAGAGGAAAATTGCCAGTGGGCCAGTGTCACTAAAGATGTTCCTTCTGGCTTTGCAGACCTGCAGAGCTCTGCCCACACTAGACAGAGTCATCTCCGTGCCCCGATAGGCAAGACACTGCACCGTCCTGGCCCTGCCCACCCTGCATCCCCCCTCCTTCTGTCCCTGAAGGTCCCTGGTTTGTGCCGCTGCATCTGCGGCTCGCAGAGCACAGCTCTCCGCACCATGGCTCAGGAATTTTGCTGAGGACCACGTGCAGAATGGTTGCATCTCACCACAGAGCCCTGCTGCCTATCTCCCCAGCCTCTATCCACAGCTCAGTTGCTCTGCAGGCCCAGAGGACAAAGAAATAGGAACATCGATGTCACGGCATGGCTCACAACTTCCTGGAGCGCTGGCCCCTGCCATGTGCCCAAACCCCAAACCGCCACATACAACTGGGAAACGAAGTGGTACAGAGGCTGTGTGGGTTTCCCATGGCTGCTGTAACTAATCAGCAGAAACAGGCAGCTTCCAACAACCCAAATGTATTCTCCCTTAGTTCTGGATGCTGCTTCCGGCTTCTGGTGGCTCTCCGTGCTCTGAGCCTGTGGCCATATCTCTCCAATCTCTGCCTCTGTCTTCACACAGCCTCTATTGGTTAGCTTTCTCCAGAAACAGAATCAGTACTTCACAGGTAATTATAAAGGGGGCTTATTAGCTTGATTGACAGGATCAGAGGCTGCAGAGTGGGAGGATCCAGGAGCCACTCAGTCCAGAGGCAGCTGGACGCTGAGCCAGAGGGAACCGAGGTTGCAGGCTGCAGGCCTCCTAGCTACCTCAGCATCGCTGGTAAGGATCTGCGTGATTCCATTTAGGAACCTCTGTCAAGATCCTTAATTTAATCCCATCTTTCCACCCTAAAAGGCGACTGAGGTTCACTCTTTTGTCATTGACAGTAATACAAGTTTCAGGGATTCAGGATAGGCATATCTTCCGGGAGCCATGATCCAGCCCCTTACAGGAGAAGGTCAAGGCCTCTGGACACAGTTGGACCTGAAATCCAAGCTCAGACTGGGGGATTCCTGGTTACCTGGCATCAGACAATGGCCTTATCCTGTAAGACTCTGCCTCAGTGTCACTGGGATGGGATTATGAATGGAGTTCAGAGTTACAGTGGCCCCTTCAGCTAATGTGCAAGGCACACAGTCTGCTGTGGGCACTTGGCAAGTGTTCAGTCCGCACTGATGGGAAATGAGAAACATGCATATGCTGACCATGGCGCAGACTCTTCAAGATGTGTGCTGGGGCTGAGAGTGAGGCCAGGTACAAGACTGGAATGGTTTCTGAACAGAGAAAAGGACGTTTCATGTATCACAGAGTTGTTTATCTGCATGTGGTGAAAATCATTTAAGCATAGCATTTGGACCACTGTGGAGGTGCTTAGAGGATAGACTGAAAAAAAAAAAAAAAAGCTAGAAGAAAAAAATCAGGTCCTACCAGGACGGTCTTGGCCACAAAACTGGCTTGCTGGCCTTGTCTGGGTGGCAGCCCTCACATGAGCCAGCTCTGTCTTCTGTGTCCTCTGGATGTGACCCTCTCGTCTTTTGAGCACCTTCTCATTTTCCACACAGTGAGATAATTTTCCTGCCTGGCCCTTGGAGTGGGCCATTTCTTAAGTAGCGGGTTCCTTTCTGCAGAAAGTGGTATTTAGATACAAAGATGGCGCCAATGTGTGCTACTCCGGTGTCAGTGCTGCTTGGCCTCTGGAAGGAAGGTGCGTGCTTGCGTGCGTGCATGCATGCATACAAACGGATGTACATGCATACATCTGTGCACTGCAGGAGTTCACCCTGATACCATTACTTCCAGAGGGCTCCTTCTTCCCTCTCTGTTAGACACTGGCATCTTTCTTCTCTCCCAGTGGAAACCCTGGCTCTCAGTGCAATCCAGACATCCACACACACAAAACATAATCTTGTAACACACACAAAATAATTTCAGAATCATTGTGCCCAAGCTTCTGCAGCAGTAGGTTTACAAAATAGGGTTTAAGATTCATTTACAGCTATTTTGGGCCTTCAAATGGAGAGTTAAAACCCAAGTGTGAGGTTTAGAAGTTGTTTTGTTTCGTCCCCTCCACGGCGTGGTGTAATTCATTTGAGACACAGTGCTGCTGCCTTGGTCCTTGTTTCTAATCGATTTCAGAGTTTTGCTTTATTCTCGTAACGTATGCAAAACACCAAAAAGATTCAAGAGGAGCGTGTGAACCAGCAGAGAACAGGAACACATCTTCCTACCCCGGTCCCATGCTCTCACCTGCCTCCTTTGTAACCAGTTTTATTAATCTTCTTTTTAAATAAAAACACATAAAACAATAATAATGATTACCTAGAAACCAATTATTCTACTGCAGTCACCACCCCCCATTATCCACAGATACTAGGACTCCCCAGACACCAAATCTCACACATTGTCAATGGCCTTTACATAAAATGACATTTTGCATAAAACCTACATATGTCCCATGCATTTGAAGTCATTTCTAGAAGACCTATACCAGTGGTACCTTGGTTCACACACTTGGTTCTTTCCACAATTCACAAACCAAGTTGGACAAGAACCAAATCAAGTTCAATGGTTAGAATCAATGTTGGCTTTATGGGGAAATTTGATTTGGTTCTCATCCAGTTCTGTTTTGCCCAGAATTTTATGGAGAGCGTTGAGTGTGTGAACCGAGGCACTGCTGTACACGGTTGTTACAATATATTGTTTAGAGAATAATAACAAGAAAAAAGTCTGCACATGTTCAATACAGACGTAATTTTCTTAAATAATATTTTGCACCCATGGCTGGCGGAGTTGCTGGGTGCAGCCCTGGCAGATAAGGAGGGCGAGCTGTATTTTAAAGGAAAATGAATTAATGTAGCAGGGAACTTTCAAATAAATGAATGGGAGGAGAGGGGGTGGTTCAGGGTTAGAGATTCTCTGTCTTTTCAGCTCTGAGATAGTTCTAAAGCTGGGGCGCAGGGTTTGATGGTACCCTGTAGGAGTTTGGGGGTGCTCCCAAGGGGTGCACAGGCGACCCCTCCTGTCCTGTGCTCCAGTTGCTGCTCTGACAGGCTGGGTGGGGAGGGCTCTGCGTGGCTCCGGGAGAGGGCATCCTGCAGAGGGTTCCCTGGATGAGGCTGCGAAGCCAAGTGACACGTGAGGAAGCATAGTAAGAGTCGGGAGCGTTGTGGGGAGCCCGCCGCGCTGCACCCTGGGGTCTGACCTTGCACCTCTCTTCTGCTCTGTGCTCTCCCCACCCCAGGACCCAGCTGCCCCGTCCTTTCTCTCCATTTGCCCTGAGTCTCTGCCCTTGCAGGAACCCCGAGCGAGGAAGCAGGGTCATTCTCCTCATTCAGTTCCAAGGCCACCTCGGAGGGAAGGCTCTTCTAACTGCATTCGTGGGTGAGAGCTGTCAGAAGCAAGGCCCACAGAGCGGGTGGCTTAAATGACAGACAGACAGCTACTTTGCCATATTCTGGAGGCCCAGGGCAGGGGCAGGGGCGAGTTTGGTGTGTCAATGGAGCAGACAGAGATCACTATGAGGGGCGTGGACAGACCGGGGCCATTTGGGCCAGCTGGGAAGAGCTGGCCGCCTTCCCTCGGGGTGCGGGGTGTCCAGACCACGTCTGGCTTGAGAGCCGCGGGCGGGCGGGACTGTGGCATCTCATCTCCCAGCACAGTTTCTTGTTCTCAAAATCACCCCAGCCCTGAGGATGGAGACTCTTGCAGGCGTTCAACATGGGGGAGCTTTTGGGGGGCATTGAAGACTGGCCCTCTCCATGCCACAGCGCACCCCATCTTGTGGCTGCCAGGTGGCAGCAGGTGAAGCAGCCCCAGCTAGATGAAGGGGCCTGGGGGTGGGGACACATCTCGGCCCCCAGAGTCATTCTCTGCCAAGGAGATCCAGAGCCTAAAAGAATTATTAACACGTTCGTTCACACTCAGCTGGCTAGTCTTTGCTTACGAAGCATCCACAAGAGTCGGGCTCCGACAGGCAGAGACGCAGGCCTGGCCCTGTCCCCCAGCTGTTATTTCTGGGAGCCCAGCAGTACCCAAATGCTTCTCCAGCTAATTATTCAAGTCAGGGCTGTGACAAAAACAGACAAGGAAAGGTTTCCAGGGCACAGTGCATGGGCGATCCCACGTGGCTCCAACCTGTCGGGCCGGGTGGAAGGCAGGCCTGGAAGGCCTCCCTGAGCAGGTGATGCGAGGTCATTCATGTGGCTATTATGGGCCAGGGACTGTCCAGAGGGCTGGGGACAAAGCTCCGAGCAACATGGCCCCAAGCCCTGCCCTCATCGGCTGACTTCTTTGCAGTCAAGAGGCAGAAAGGAAATAAGTTAAATGTGATAAGACAAGTGTATGGAAGGAAATAAATAATACAGGAAAGAGGAGTGGGATGCCAAGGAGGGACTTGAAACCTAAATTAGAGGTCAGCAAAGGCCTTACTTACTGCAGTGATAGTTGAACAAAAACTTACAGGTGATGAAGTAAGCCATGTGCATTTCTGGAGGAGTGGCCAGTGCAAAGGCCCTGGGGCAGGAACATGCCTGGCAGTCTAAGGACTAGCAAGGAGCTGAGTGTGATTACAGCATTTGACAAAGGCAGAAAGTAGCAGATATGAAGCCCAGGAGATCATGGGGAGCCAAACTGTCACAGCTGAGGCTCTACCAAGGACTTGGTGGGAGCTATGGTTAGCATACATCTTGAAATGACAATGACAGTTCTGCTGTAGAAAACAGGCTATCAGAGGTGAGAGGGCAAGGAGAAAATTGGGAGACCAGCTGGAGATGAATAGGAGTTTACTGAGAAGGAGGAGGGTAGTTACAGGCTGAGGAATGGTCCCTGAGGGGGCCAGGAGATAGGGCCAGAAGTGTAGGTGGGGCCACTGTCCTGGTCCTGTGGGTGCAGGGGATATGGCCTCCATGCTGGGGGTGAGGAACTGATGGAGACTTGGGCAGCTGCAGGTCCCTGGTCCTCACTACCCAGAGTCTGGCATGGTGGGTGGGTGGGTTCCCTGGCTGGGCCTCCAGGGTGGCAGCCTTCTGCTGGGCGGGGTGGGCAGTGAGGCCCAGGGGTCCCCTTTCTATCATTTTTGGTCAGACTAATGGAAAGTTCAAGTCCCAGTGACTTTCCTCCTCTTAAATACAACGCATCTAGAGCAGGAAGCAGGCGCACAGCGGTGTAATTTCCCACGGCCGAGAGCCCACCACACCTCATTTGCTTTGATTCCTTATTGCTCTCATCGCGCCACCACCACCGCCGCCGAGCGTTTACACTGTGCTGCAGTCGTGATTCAGCTCTTAGCCCGGCCTCACCCCCGGCTCCCAGTCTGGTACCAGCAGACCCAAGCCCACATATTATTCATAAGTCTAATTTAGCTCAGTGGCCGCGGAGTGTTTCTGCTCTGTCTGCCAGCCAGGGTGGCTTTGATCGTGGCTGAGGCCGTTTGCCTATAGAATCCCTAATGTGCCGATGGCCCAGGGGACCCCAGGGGCTTCAACCGTCCCCCCCCTTCACTCCTGGCCAGGACCTCTTGTTGCTCCTGGCTTCCGAGGAGGCCTGGCTGGGGAATCCTGGAGGCCCCGGAAGGGACAGGACCTGCAGCTCTGCAGGTGCCCCCTGCCCCCAGGCGTGGGGAGGTGGCTCCAGGCCGGGCCAGGGCCAGTGGCCTCTCGGCCATCACCTCGCATCGCCTGCCCTGGCTGCCCATCCCGTTGCCGGGTGGGCTGAGGATCCCGGGGCGCCTTGAGTGATCTCACCGCCAGGCTTTTTCTGGAACATGCATAATAAAGATGAATGAGCTGCCTGCTCCGGGGCTGGCGCTGGGAAGCGTTGGGAACAGAGCTCTTTTCCACTGTTCTGTGAATTGCAGAGAGTATTAAATTATCTTAATCTGAAAAAGAAAAAGAAAAAGGCAAAAAGTCCAAGGATTGTGCCAGTCAGGCTGGGGAGAGAAGGAACCTTCTGGAACCCTCTGTGCTCCCAGGGTGGCCTCCGTCCGCTTTCCCCTCCCTGCCCACCCCAGCTGCCCTGCTGGCTGTGGCTGCACTTTATATTTCTTCCAGCCACTCCAGGGGAGCCACCCACGGGGGAAGAAGGGGGACAAGAAGGACACAGCACATCGCCAGGGCAGGACCCATGGGGGTGATGGGTACTTGGAAGCTGGAGCCATTTCCGTCCCAATTCTGAGGGGGGAAATCCACAAAACCCACCTGCTTCCCACACCTCCAGCCCCTGCTTCTCGGGAGAGATGCTCCAGCGGCAGGGTCTGGGCTGCCCTCACTGTGAGTGTGACCTCAGCCCAGGTGGCTGCAGAAACGGATGCCCCTCAAAGCAAACCTGAGCACTGTCAGAGCCACAGCCCGGCTCCTGTTCAAGGCGGAGCTGAGCCTCAGAGTTCCTGGGGCACGGGGCCAGGAGCAGCTGTGAGGGACAGTAGGGGAGCCACGTCTGGGGCCATGTGCCGACAGGGTTCCCAGTATGTGCCCGGTCTGGAGATCCTGACCCCTAAGTCCAGCCCTGGCAAGCTAGGAACCTTGCTGGGGCTTATGCTGCTCCTATTTGGGGATTATGAGAGGTAAACCATCCCCGGGATGCATTTAGCCAGTGATGCGCAGAGATGGCAAGGCACTTGCCCTTGGTTACACAGCAGGGCGCACGGCAGAGGTGGGATTTGAATCCCGGCAGTTGGACTCCAGGCCGATGTTTAACAGCCATGCTAAGCGTGTGTGGCCCGCCCCTTGCTGCCTAATTCTGGTAATGTCAGAGGGTACTGATTACATTTCATACTTCTCATTTGTAAAAATGAAAACAATTCCTAGCTCGCGAGCAGTACGGGTAAGAAGAAGGGTTGTGGTGTTTACATGGATGGGGCTCCCTGCTGTTTTAGCACTGGTTTTGGTAGTTGTTATGATGGCTCTTGTGTACTAAGTGCCTCTTATGTGCTGGGCTAAATTGTGTCCCTCCTAAGTGCACGTTTTGCAGCCCTGGCCCCCGTGTGACCGTACCGCAGGTGGGGTGGAGGGCATGAAGGTGAACTGGGCCGTGGGGGTGCAGCCATGGTGGGGATAGCTGTCCCTGTAAGAGTGGGGAGAGAGACCTGGGTTTCTCCTGCACTCCTAGGAAAAGTCACTTGGGACCAAGCAGGCAGCCAGCCGGCCTCCCACAAGCCCAAAAGGAGCTCACTGTGAGCCAACTGCCTGGGACCTGGTCGGGGACTTCCCAGTCTCCAGAGCTGTAAGGAATTCCTGTCTGTTGCTTACACCGCTGCTTTGCAGGTTTTCATTGTGCAGCCTGAGCTGACTGAGACATGCGCTGTCCTCTGTACAGACACTTGGTGGCCGCTTCCTCTCATCCAGTTCCACACTCGGGTGTGGTGGGCCGAGAGCCCAGCTCAGCGTTCCCGACGCAGCGTTCTCATTTCATCTGCGCCGCTGGGCGGCATGGCAGGGACGCTGGCTCCGTTCTCCCTACTGAGGACCCTGCACAACTTCAGGGTCAGCAGCCAGGAGGAGCAGGGCTCACCTGGCCTTCTCCACCCCACATAGCCTCCTTCTCTGGAAAGCAGAGGGGCCTGGGCTGGAGAGAGGGTGCGGCCCCTCCACTTCCCTGAGTCCAGTCACCCCCTGGGCTCCACAGGAAGGCTCTGCCCCCCAACTCCCACCCCCATGGCAGCTTCCCAGAAGAGCCATCGTGATCGGAAGCCACCAGGGTCGCTGGTCTGAGGACCCCCTGGCGTTCCTGCAGGATAGGGCGTGAGTGCCCATGGGCTCTGCTCTGAACACAGGGCAGCGTTGGCACTGTCCCACACAGGTGGTGTCAGGTACATGCAGGTGTGGGGTCTTTTGGTTTTTAAGTTTCTGCTGTTTGGAAGCCGCCTGTCCACCTGGCTCCCTTTTGAAGCCCAAGCCAAGGCTGCCTGTGAGAGATGACGAGGGGGTATTTTCTCCGGGAATCTCTCTTCGCGCCTCTCTGCTGCACAGTCTTGGGGAACGCGAAGAACTCACACCAGGGCAGCGTTTGTCCCAATTCCTGGTGCCATTTCCCCACGTGGAGACTACTGCGTGTGGCCTGATGGTGGCCCGCTTTCTAAGGGGTGAAACTGAGATAGAGAGAGGCTTCAGAGTCAGGGTCTTTCAATCAGGGGAGTCCACTGATGCATGTGTATGGGGGTGCCACTGAATTTTAAGAACTGGCATGTAGTCAGGTTTGTTGGCACATGCCTGTAATTCCAGCACTCTGGGAGGCTGAGGCAAGAGGATCACAAATTCAAGCCCAGCCTGAGAGAGAGAGGGAGGGGGGAGGGGAGGGGAGGGAAGGGGAGGAGAGGGGGAAGAAGAGAAGGAGGAGGAGGAAGAGGCAAAGTGGGGGGCATCTAGAACTAGTAGAAACAGAGCTGGAATTAGGGCCCAGGGTTAGACATGTGTTCGCCAGCCTATCCAGAGCCAGCCAGTGGGTGACCCATCCTCCCCAGATGTTGACTTTCCAAGACTTCACTTCCTCAAAGAATGTCTGTGTTCTGCTTAGCTGTTCTATGGAGCAGGTGTACGGATACCCCATGCCTTCTCACTGGCAGGACACAGGATTCTTACCCTCATTCATTTTGGGTGGTGTTTTGACAGGAAAACCCTTTGCTGTGCCGGGCTGCCCTGTGCATGATGGGACATCTACAGCACCCTGACCTCTGCCCGCTAGAGGCCAGTAGCACCCGTGGTCGGAATATCAGGGTGGTGGGGGCAACCACAGCCTCAAGCAGCTCTACTGAGAGACCTGCCCCACTATTCACTCCGCCCGCAGCTGGGGTAGATGGGGGTCCCCCCAGCTCGGGCTGTGATGGACATGACCACCTCTGCAAGCCTTGCGGGGCGCAGAGCATGCATTTCTGCAGCGCCAGGGCCCGGCAGTGGGCTGCGGGGCTCGGGCTGCGCATGCGCCCATCTGGCCTGCGGTCTTCCTCCGCCCTGCGATTTCCCGGAGTGGCCCGCCCAGTGCTCGCACTTCACCACACAGTCAAGGCTTCCAGGTGCTCGTCATCCTCGCGAGGCCTGGATTTCCACTGCGGGCGGCTCAGAGTCGGGCCTGGCTCGTCCCTTGGGTGTCCCACTGCCCGGCGTGGCTCGGAAGTCACACACAGAAGACACCAGTGCCCCGGCCTGGCAGATGGTGGTTTTGGTGGCTGAGAGGCGTTCGCCCCTCGGGGGCTGCTTCATCCGTGTTGGTGACAAAGACCCCCCGGAGCCCCACGGCAGCAGCTCCTGGGCTCGGGGATGTGGTCACATTTTCACTTTCTCGGTGCATTGTGTATCCGGATGTGGCTGTCAGAGCTAAACGTCACAGCCGCAGCCCGGACTCAGAGGTGTGCTTCTCAGCGCTGTAGTCCTGCCAGATGGTCAGTCAGACGGGATCCGTGCACCCCGCCAGGCGGAGCCGGTGCTTCTCAGCAGGGGTGGGGGGGGGGGGGGGGGGGGGGGGGGGGGGGGGGGGGGGGGGGGGG
>RJWM01003202.1:0-77043 GCA_004363535.1 Dasyprocta punctata | reverse complement strand
TTTTGAGACAGGGTCTCACCAAGTGGCTAAGTTGCCCAGGTAGGGCTTGAATTTGAGATATTCCTGCACGAATTTGATATATTGTTGGATGAATGAACAATGGAGTAAATGATCTTAGTTTCAAACCATGCCTCGTGAAGAACAGATGAAATAGGCACATAAAAGTCCTGGAAACTTGCATAGATTCACAAAATGGTTCAGCTACTGAAATACAGTACCAAAATAGCAGTGCCTACATATCTTTTGGGAGACAGTCTGTGTAAGCATATGCGAGGTAGTGGGGCAGCTTCACAATCATCTGAAACCCAGGCTCTTGATGTCTTTCTCTACCATCTTCATACAGGGTTTCTGTCTCATGGCCCAAAGGTGCTGCTCTGGTTCCTGCTACTTATATTTGCATCCCACCCATTTCCACTGTGTCTGTTTGCCAGCCGGTGGTAAAAGAGAAGAACATGCACTTCCTCTTAAGGGCACTGCCCAAAGCTGTACACGTAACTTCTGATCTTATACTGTTGCACAGTACCGGGTTACGAGAGCACTCAGCTGCAGGAGAGCCTGTGACTGGCAGCCTTCCTCCGAGCAGCAACACTTGCAGCTAAAGCTGAGGGATCTACCTCTGCAGGGAGAGGGGAGTGTGGAGATTGGAAGCAAGCACCCTGCTCCTCATCTGAGGCCCACACAGTGAATGTTAACACTTGCCGAATTTGGATGACCTCCAAGCAGGTGTTGTTTCGATGGTGTTTTGCACTTTTCTGTATGTGTAAGACCGGTAATAATAATGACAATCCAGCACCTGTCCAGATGGGGCCTGTGAACTTAGGCTGAAATGGGCACTATCTGGAGCTGCAGAAACCTGGCGAAAAGTGACCTAAATAATAGGACTTGGTGTCTGTTCCATGATGAGGAGTCTGAAGCACGTGCTTCCAGCATAACCACAACAACTCACTCAGGCCAGGCCTTCTCAGGATTGTAAAAGAGCTGCCACAGCTCCAGCTATCATACCTGCCTACCAATGCATCCAGAACCAGCTTTCTAAACCTCAGCACTGTGGGCCTTCAGGGTTGGATAATGTTTTTAAAGGCCTATGCTGTGCACTGTAGAATATTTAGCAGCATCATTGGCCTCTACTCACTAGATAACTCCCCAAGGTTGTGATGACCAAAAATATCTCCAGATATTGCTAACTGTCTCCCGGCAGACAAAATTGTCCCCAGCTGAGAACCGCTGGCCCAAGGTAGGGAGAAGGGAAGAGAATGTTCTCTGGGCACAGCTTCCTGTCACTAAGGGAGACGAGTCTTCCCTGAGGGTGTTAACCCGGAAGTGCTTGCCCTCTGGGGAAGCTGTTTTGCCCGGTGTTTTCTGCTGATATTTGTCAGGCTCTTTGTGGAGGGTTTTACCACACAGACACGATGAACTGTCATGTCAAATCTGTAAGGAAGACTATCTTTATCCCTGTCCAGAGATATTATAATCCCAAATATTGAGTATGGTAACCCAAGTATTGTAATCCTTTCTCTAGCCTTCCTCACAATCCAAGAAGTTATATTTATAATCCACTGAGACATTATTGGAATCCCAGCAAGTTAATTCCTATCTACCACCTCCAATGCAACCTACGGCGAGAATAAAGACACCAAGACATATTCAAAGTTAAGGGCAACCAAGGGGTTCTGAGTCCAATCCTCATGAGGATGTGCAGGCAACAGCCCTGATCCTAGACCTCTCCCAGAATTTATTATCTTGTGGGGAAGGGAGTGGTTTGTGGATGAGTAACTTGAGCTGGCTAGCCAGGTAGGGAGAAAACCATCTTTGCAAAAGTCTGAGATAACGATATGCAGAAGGATCAATGTGCATAATTCAATTAAGGTAGCAACTGAATTGTTTTTGGAGGCTGTTGCTTCAGTTTCTGATATGTAAACATTTGTGCCCTGGGGACTCATAGCCTCTTTATCTCGAGCTCATACCCAGCGAACATTCTTGGAGCTCACTGGCTGTGCCATCCCACTGTGCTGACATATTTACAGAGAGCACTAGGCAAGGAAACGTGAGACTGTCTGACGGCTTTAGAGATTATATCCCAGTACCACGGCTAGCCTTATTTGCAATGCTTAGAGCCAATTGAAGAGAGACAGAAATACCATAGTCAGTTCTATACATATCAGTATAAGGAGGTAAGTCTCGATACAATCAAAGTTGCAGCAACTGTTCTGCATTCGAGGGGAGCCACTCAAGTTGTCTCCCACACAGAGACAAAGACTTTATGGCCGAGAAAAACTGAGCCATGCGCCCGGCTCACAGCTCAGGTGCAGAGCTGGGTGCAGTGCCTGACTCCCAGGCCTCAGGGCCTCTCAGTCTCCAGGAGGAGAAAGAAACCAGCTGAAAAACACAGAGCAGCCCGGCCCCACTGTCCCAGAGTGCACAGAAGGCTCAGCAGGGCTCAGGAACAATCCCAAATCATCCAGGAGTCACTCTGGGGCCACCTCTAAGCCTCTGGCTGAGGCTGAAGCAGGAAGGCTCCCTGCGAGGGTAGGTGGTCATCTGTGAGGGTCAGGGTGAGAGATGGCCAGATCCCCTCAGGTCCTGGAGGTTTAGAAGGAGCTGGCTCTTCCCAGTCACCCATCCAGGCTGACCCAGGGCTGGCTGCTAGCACATTCCCTCTGGATCACGAGGATTTGGTTGGGAGCTGGTGTGTGGCCCAAGCGAGGTACAGGAGACTTGGTTCTGCCGGGTCCTCGTCTGACTGCTCCCTCCCTCCCTGTGAGCAGCGGCGTGTGGAGTGATGGGTGCCCTCCAAAGCTCGGTGTTTTCACACTGACCTTGCAGGTACGGCTGTCACTTTATGGGTTTCATTTGCATTTCTCCGATAAGCAATGAAACAGCCCTTCTTCAGATGTTTATAGCTGTTCTGGATAGCTTCTTTGTGAAGCGCCTGTTCCAATAACATTTTATACCCTTTATTTGCATAAATTACATTCTGTCCCCATGGTACATCCGGCCCGCTCTTTGGAGAGTTTGCTTTTCCTTTCTGCTCCAAACTCAGGAGTCTTCAGGGGCCCAGTTTGTCCTCTGCTCCAGGATCCACTGGGAGATGTTTGCCCTCCTGGAATCTCTCCCAGGACCTTCCCGCTTAAGGTATTTTATAAGGCTGAGTGTTTGTGTGTGTGCGCATGTGTATGTATAGCTCAGTGGTACAGCACTTGGCCAGCATAAGCAAGGCCCTGGGCTCCATCCCCAGCACTGTGAAGGGCAGGAGAAAGGAGGGAAAAGAGAGGAAGAAAATTTAATCTTGCCATTCCATGTAGTGATCTGTTTTGAAATCCAGAGATCTCGAAGCCAGAGCTGTCTGAGATCAGGGGTCCAGCGGGAACCTCAGGTGAGGGGGACACATGAACATGGGGTCACTGACTGATCAGCGTGGGCGTCTGAGTCCAAGGGTGAGGCTCGCCTCAGTTCCCCCAGTCCCTGCTCAGGACACACAGTCCTCTAGGACAGGTTATCAACTGCATTAGTCCCAGGGGAGAAAACTCAAACAGCGCGCATGGAGGGTAATCTGGTTGAGTGGGGGGAAACCAATCAGTGACAGAAGATAGTATCTGGTGGCTTCTGTATAGGCCACTGTGTGTCAGACACAGAGACAGAGACAGCGACAGAGAGGAGCGTGACTGAGGCTGTTATTAACAACCAAGCCATATAAACCTAGTCACTTATATCTCCCTAGAGAGGATACCGGGACCTCAGCTCAGCCCATGGAATAGGTTCTTGATTCTCATCACGGAAAAAGAATTTCCAGGTGTGTGGGAGGCTTAGGCAGATTTATCAGGCAGAATTAGAAAGTGAGGGAGGCTAGGAAAAACCTCTGACCAGAGTGCCTGGAGGGGTTCACTCCCATGCAATGCAGGGGTTCAGACAGGCCGCTCAAGGCCAGCTTTCATGGCTGAGATGGGCTGGGGGCCAGTGGCTCCCTGTCTTAGTTCTGGTTGCCAGAGATCTGAAGGAATCCCGGTGGCCTGAGGGGCATTCGTCTCCCAGGAGATGACGTCTTCGGTTCCCATCATATCGGCTAGTGGCTCCTGCTTGGGGAAGGTGACCTCATGCCGGGGTGGTCTGCAAGGCTCTGCTTTAGGTTTGGAGACTTCCGGGTGTCATTCCCGGGGGTCCGGGATTGGATGTGGTGAACCGTGACACGTGAGTGTCCCTGCAAAGCCTGAACATTACTTCAGCTGCTCTTATCCTGGTGTGCTCAGTCTTGAAGGGGGATGAGCGAGGCTACATAAATTTGGGGCCCACAAATCTTGTATGACAGCTACCCCTTCAGTGACTAACACATCTCCATGCTGAGCTGAGCAGGGACCCGACCAAACCCAAAGTTTTAAGGTAGTAAGAGAGACCAAAAAAATGAGTTTATCTCTCTTCTACCACTTTCTATCACTTGTTTCTTTTCTACCACTTTCCTGTCACTTTTATCCTGCCTTCGGCACCCTGTGATCCATTCTGGAACATAATCAATGCAAGAAAGGAAGGGAGAAAGAAGAAAGTTTAGCAACACCGAACTAATTTAGACTAATTTGAATCTTTGTTGGATTATTTTGCATAGCATGCCAGAAAAAGAACTCATTCATAATACATTCAAAACCTCTTTTTAAAAGTCTTTTCCCTAGTCCAGGCGTGGTGGTGCACACACCCACAATCCCAGCACTCAGGAGGCTGAGGCAGGAGGATTGCAATGAGTTTGAGACCAACCTGGGCTACACAGTGAGTTCAAGGCCAGCCTGGACTACAGAGGGAGACCCTGTCTCAAGCCCACCCCCAACTCACAGAAAAGTCCTTTCCTAGTTTTTTCATCCATACACAGTAGTGCCACTTTCCTCTTCACATTCAAAGAAGGTGAAACAATTATCTCTCATTCGACCTTCATGTGTTCTTCAGTTTTTTACCCATTCCCTATTGTTTTTCTCACTTTTTGTCTAATCTTTCTCCTTCCTGATTCCTTCCTTTCTACTGTGACTGATCCCGCCCCATCTCCTGGCCCTGATCAATGGTCCCCACCCACCAGGAAGAGGCCGAGGAATTGAGTAGCAGAGCCCCCTCCTCAAGGGTACAAAGAGCCTGTCTTGTGGGCCATGCCTGTCATCCCAGCACTCTGGGAAGCTGAGGCAAGAAAATGAAAAGTTTGAGTCCAGCCTGGGTCTCTTAGTGACTTAGTGAGATCCTGCTTTAAGATAAAAAGTAACAAAAGGCTTGGGGATGTAGCTCAGTGCAAAGGCCCTGTGTTCAGTCCCAAGAGGGTGGAGAGAAAAGACCAAGCCAATTGACTTCCCTTCAGAAAGGAAGAGGAAGGAGGTCATGCCTGCTCTCAAGCCCGCCTGTCTTAGCTCTTGTCACACGTGGCTCTGGGTCCAGGCAAGTCAGTGTATGTTTGAGCTTTTTATAAAGGAAATAAGTGACTTTGGGGTGGAGGAGTCCTCTCTTACTTGAGACTTGCAAGTAGGGGTGTTCAGTGCCTGACCACCATGACGACTCGTGTTTGAGGTTCCTCCTTGCTGAGGACTGAGGACGGGGCCGGGACGAGGGGACGGTGTCAGGGTCCCCAGGGCCGCCCCGGGTTTGACGCTCTGGGGGAGGACCCCGCGTACTGCTGCATTTCTGGGGGTGAGTTACCGCCGTGAAAGCATTTGGGGCAAAATCTGAGGGGCAAAGCCTGCTGTAAGGAAGAGCGGGAGGCAGAGACCAGTCAAGGCCACTGGGCTTGTGTAAAAGCAACACGGCGAGGAATTTATTGTGCCTAGGTGCAGGCAGGCAGAGGGTGAAAAGCCTGTCTGTACAGAGCAAAGAGAAGTGGACTTTTTTATGGGGCTTGAAAGAAGACAAGGAATGTTAGGCGGGAAGATCTTAGAACATCAGTGGTCGAAGTTCTCGGGATGTCTCGTGCCTCAGTGGGCAAAGTCCTAGAGGTGTCCCATGTAAGTGGCTGACTTCAGATGTCCGGGTGTTTGGAAGACTCCGTGCTCCATCTTATCTCTTTTATGACATCTGTGTTTGCTGAGGGCACCAGTGTTGAGCTGAGCACGATGCCTCTGCTGGCAGACAGGTCGGGTATTGGGTGAGTCATGTCCGAATCAATCCTCACAGCTGCCAAGCTCACAGAGCCCCTGTCCAGTGGTGTTACACAGGACCATGTCACTTCCCCAGCATGAACTGTGACAGCACGTGTGACCCATCATCTATCAGGGAGGCTCACCAGCACCCTGGGTTTTCACTGGGACCATTTAGGTTGGCACCTTCCGCCTGGCATGTGCTACAAGAAAGGCAAGGCAAGCAGTATCCTTGGGGCAGACACTTCCAGGGCAGGGAGCTGCTCTGCCAGGAAGTGCCAGGAGCCCTGGAAGCCCTGGAGTCCTGGCACCCTGGACCCAGAAGCCCACCTTCCCAGATCCTGTGCAGCCCAGCCAGTAAGTGACAAGGACAGTGGCAGCCCATGTGGCATTAAAGTAACACCTCTTCTGGCAGCCCCATGCAGCCGTGCAATCATCATCCCCACTTGGAGAAGAAAGTAAGGCTCAGAGGGGCAGGAAAGTTTCTCTAAGAGCTAAGCAGTGCTGTAGCCAGATGTGGAGTATGTGACGTTACGAAGTGTGACATTCTCATCAGGCCATGTTGCTTCCCAGCATCGCCATTGCTTCCATATCTATCAAAGGGTCAACATTTACTGAGGCTTTTCCATGGGCCAGCCTTGTTTTGAGTCATCAGCTCACTGAAGAGTCAGCCCATGAGATCTTGTGTTTGTTTCTCTTATTACCCATCTTACAGGGGTTATGTGAGGAAACGGAGGCACAGAGATACTGAAAAAATGTACACAAGGTTATAATAATCCTGACCAAGTGCTGGTATTCAGTCCAGACACTTTCCTGAGTTTTGCACGCTCATCAAACCTCAGTGAGATCATTATGGTCTCTTTATAGAACAGGTCTGCAACGGCCCCTGGCTCAATAGACGGATTTGGGGATGGCTGTCTGGTTGGGAGGGGGCTGGGGTTTGTATAGTTCTTTACCTAAGAGTGAGGAAGTCCAATTGTCCATATTAGAGAAGGAGGGCCGTGCCCCTGGGGGAGTAACTGTCCTTCTCATTCCCATTTTATAGCTGAGACTCAGACACAGAACGCATCCGAGGCCGCAGAGCACGCAGGCAACTCCATCCCGGCAGGTGCGCTTCTCCGGCTCGCCTCTGCAGGGCCAAGCTGAACTGGAGATGAACCTGAATAGAGCAAGCCTGGTTTACAGAAGAAATAAAAAATCCCAGGAGACGCCAGGCATGTTGACGTAATCTAAGCTAATGGTAGGTGGAGGCAGGAGGATTGCAAGTTTGAGCCCAACCTGGGCAATTTAGCAAGACCCTGCCTCAAATCAAATACATAAAAAAGAGGTGGGGGTATTATTTAGGACTTTCTGGGTTCATTCCTCTATACTGCGGCAAGAAAAAAGAAAAAAGAAAAACTCCAGTTCTAGGCTGATGTAGGCAAGCTGCCTACTTCCGGTGTGGGAGGTGCACCCTTCCTCCTTATTCCCTCTCACACCTCCTTTGGCTCCACCCACCGGAGGAAGGGACTTCTGGGGAGATGGGGCTCCTTGGAGTTCTTGTCCACAAAGGAGATGGCATGGAACCAGCTATGGCTGCAGAGGCTGAGAATTTACCCGAGCCCTGAGTGGCAAACTCACAACCTAGTGGACCAGCTGCAAGGACCAGCAAAAGCAGCAGGTCAGAAGGCCCTGTGCTCGGCTCCCAGCCACCGCCATGGCCTGTTCCCGCTCCTGGATGCTATAGAGCCACACGCGCTGTGCCTGTTCTAAAAAGACAGTTTGCGGAACACATTCCCCACCCCCGCTACAGAGTCCATGGCGAGCATTGGTTGTGCAGACTCTAGAAAGTAGCGCTCTGTGTTTTCGTGCTAACAATGCAATGTCACATGGTGTAGTGCTTCCTTTTGTAGCAGAATTGATGCTCATTTAGAGCGTCAGGCACTCTGAAGGAGATACTGAAGCTTTCCTGTTACAGTTTCTTATGATTTAGAAAGAAACCGCACACAGGAGCAGGGATCGCCCACGGGGATTTGCAAAGCATTGAAGTCACAAACTTCTTTCCAGCGAATGCACACACAGTGCTCTTCCAAGCCCCGTGTCCAGCTGGTGTGACTGGCCCCTCTTCCATACTAGGACACTGAGGACAGCAGGTGGCACCATGACCTTCAAGGACAGGTTGCCATGGCTTACATCTAGATGTCCCCAAAGCCTCCTGCGATCATAGGCAGGACCTACGGGAGGTGACTGGGTTATAGGGGCATCATAGCTGACTTGCTAGGAGGAGGGGCCCTGTCCGAAGAGGCGGGTCACCGGGGTATGGATGGAAGATTATATTGCTCTTCAGGCTCCACTCTTCACTCTCTGCCTCTACTTCCTGGCTGCTGTGCTGAGCAGATTTGAGCACTTCTCCGTGCATGCCCCTCTGCCATGCCATCCTGCCTTGGAGCCAGCCAACTGCAGACTGTAACCTGAGCCCAGATAGACTTTTCCTCCTCATCTTAGTTACTCTTCTCATTGCTGAGACAAAATACCAGACACTCAAAGTTAAAGGGGGAAAGGTTTATTTAGCTCACAGTTTGTGGAGGTTTCAGTCTGTCATCGGCTTGCTCTGAGACAGGGAGGCTTCACAGAGAATAGTTCATGGTGCCCACAAGACAGCAAAAGCAACAAGGGAGGAAGATAAGACTCTTCCTGTCCCTTATATTGTATGCGGGCTGCCCGCCCTAGGGCAGATATAGCACTCAAACACTTAATCCTAGCCAGGACTATGTCAATCAGTGGACTGATTTACTAATCACAAACTCTTAATCCCAGTGTCACACACTCTAGATTCAGCCACCTCTGAAAATGCTCTGACTGCTTGAGGCCTTGGAAGGGACACATAGACATAAACCACAATACTCCTTTAAGATGTGGACATTGGGTATTCTGCCCAGCCACAAGTAAAGTAACTAAGATACACTTTCCTGCTCTGTCATTGGTTTACAAGCAAGCATGTGACTTTAAAGGTCCAATCAGGGCACATCTCTAGGATGCGACTGTGGAAAGGAGTAGCTATGGGTGGTGTGGGGGATGCTTTGGATTTGCAGTCCTGGGGGTTGGTCACTGGTAGCATTTTGAGGGCCTCAAGGGACCTGGGAAAGCCTCTGAATTATCCAGCCCAGGAGCTGGCTCTTACCTGCACTTTCTATATGCATGATAGAAATTTCCTATATTGCATTTTTTGGCTATTTTTACCTGAAAACATCCTGTCATGGTACGCTTTTTTTTTTTCCTTATACTCTACAACCTAGCTGCCTTCCCATCTCTATTTTTTTTTTAAATTTTGAGATGGGGTTTGGCTAAATTTTCCAGATAAGACTCAAACTTGTGATCCTCCTGCCTCAGCCTGCTGAGTAGCTGAATTCTAGGCATGCACCATTGTGCTTGCCTTCGTGATCCACTTTTATTTATAAAAAAAAACAAAATTTCATAACAAAATGATAAGAGAATAACAAGAGTTTAGTTTAGGTCTTGGACTCTGAGTAACTCCTTGGAAGATAATGATACACAGTGTACCACGATCTGCTTTTATTGGCGTCGCACACATCCTGCCTTGGGGTGAACACCAGCCTCTTATTATTCTCCGTGTTCCTGGTTTCTGGGTAGTGTCTGGGACACCGTAGACAATTAATCATTATTTGTTGAATTCATAGGACACGACTGCTACCTCCTGGAACTTTCCAGCTCACTGAAAAGGGAGACACACGGCTATGAATCTAAATAAGATGTGAAACAAGCCATAACCTCGTCCCAGCGTTAGTTCTACGAGCAACTAATGTTGTCATAGTTAATCTGCCTTGAAGTGGCTGTAGTGCTACTGCGAACGAACAGGCAAACAGCAGATAATAAACCTGTTCATATGGACCAGCTGGCTTCTGGTAAAGGTCTAGGGGCCGCCGGGGGAGTTTCTCCTTAAAAGCTAAATTGGAATTATTACTTAATTCCAATAAAGTCGGTGACAAGGCATCCCTTAGAATACTTTTGGCTCAGATGGAACAGAAAATTGGTTGTTAATGGCTTGCAGGCACCAAGAATTGATCGGTTTCTGTGTGTGAAAAGTGCGAGGGTTGGGGGCTCTCTGGAGACATACGAGCAGCTCCTGCCGTAGATCTTGGTGGTGTTGTGTAGATAGGAAAGGGCCGGGGTCCCTTCTCCCTCCCTGACTCAAGCGCTCACCCCAGAGCCAGCAGACTGTTGGTGTTCTGAGGAGTTCAGGCTTGGGTCATCTGCTTTGCCTCTGAGCTTGCACCCTTGCGGCAGTTCCCCTAGGCTCCAGGGACACTGTACCCTAACAAGGGTAAGTGGCTGTGGGGGAACAAAAGCAGGAGCTGTCCCCAGCACAGATAGGACAGTGGGTGGGAAGAGCCAAAAAGCAGCCTCGGGGACAGGGGCAGGCAGACACTGCCAAGTGACAGAAATGCGTTTCTCAGGCAATGGCTCTATCCAAGGCAGAGCATGCAACCCGGTCCTCGGGCAGGGCAGCCCTAACACCTGCACAAGACCCAGCACATAGTAGGCGGGCAGTCTTGTGTGAACACATAGATTGTTGCAGTCTCCTCCATTTCCATAGATGTCTAAGAGTTGCTTCGGAGGCTGAAAGTTGCCTTAGGATTTACTTTGATCACCCAGCATCTTAAGGTCTATGCCTGGCACACAGTAGGTGCTCAACTGTTGGGTTTCTGGGACCTTCTGCCCCACAGTGTGCACATCAAACCTCCAGAGAAGAGTCTGCAGTCCTCTAACCCTCTCTCCAGAGAGTCAGCACTGCCCAGTTCTTAAACACGCAGAAAAAGAGCAACGGTGGCTGTCTTAGTCCTGAGTGCTTACTGGGTGTGAGACTGTGTGAGACACAATCTTCCAACAACCCTTCAGTGTAGGTGACATCCTCCTCTTCTAGGTGGGCAGCTGAGGTGTGGAGATGGTAATTCACTCATTTCCTTAGAGCAGGGGTTGACAAATGAAGTACAGCCCACCTCTTGTTTCTGTAAATAAAGTTTTATTGACACAGAGATATAACCGTGCTATCCAGAAGGCGTATAGCTGCCTTCCCGCTGCAATAGCACAGCTGAACAGCTGTGACCGAGACCCTGCGGCCGCAGAGCCTGCAATGCACTCTCTGTGCTTATCTGGCCCTTCTCAGAAAAAGTGTGCCTGGGGGAGAGAGGCTCAGATTTACACTTCGGGGCAGCCAGCCTGGGTGCTGAGTGGAGAACTGCTGGGAGCACAGGCAGGGAGAAGTGCTAGGAGCCTGCTGGCTGGGATAATCAGAAGCAGGCAGAGAACCAGCTGCCTTGAGAGAGAGACCCCAGGAGAGCCGAGCTTGCCACTCTTCCTGAGAAGCTGACAGAGGGAGCTGACACCTGTCACGCCGAGGAGGAGTGTTTGTGGGTGACTCACTCCTGAGCTGTGTTTCTGCTGTAAGGTGTGGCTGGGGGCTGGGCGTCCCCCAAAGCCCGTTTTCTGGAGTCGTCTCCTTTGGAGGACGCAGGAGAGCGCTGGCCGGTCGGGGGAGCTGGGCCCTAGGTTCCGCCCAAATCACACCCCGCTTCCGGGAAGCAGGCCGGGATGGCCCAGGTCAGGACCGCACGCTGGAGATGCTTGGCCCCTTAAAGAAGGGTTAGCGTGTCTTCTTTTTCTCCAAAGACAAGACCTGTGCCTCGGATTTCATTTTTTTGCTCTGACATCTCCGGAAGCAGGTGCTCAGGGCAGGTGGGCGCCTCCAGCAGACAGTGATCAGGAGCCCTCTGTGGCTGGAGCTGGTCCTCCGGATGAAGCCCACTGCCCCCTGCGGCCCTGCCCCTCCTCTCGCTAGTGGAGAAGGCTGCCCCCTGTCGGTCACGGCGCCTGGGAGGCGGTGGGTGGGGGGCGGCACCGGCTCTGTGTTCTGCCCGCTGTGGCTGCCTCTTCCCAGTTCCCCGTGAGTGAGCTGCTGACTAATGCGTGCTCTATGAGTCAGAGCATTTTAGTGGCAAGTGACAATTCAAGTCAAACCGGCTTAAGTACAAAAGGGAAATTATTGGTTTGGGTGATTGAAAACTTCAGGAGTGGATTTTACTTCAGGTAAACCTGGCTCCAGGCGCTCAGAGGGTATGATTAGAGGTCTGTCTCTCTTTGCCCCTGGGCTCGGCTGTCCTCTCTGCTGGCTTTATCCTCAGGCTCTCCCTATCCTATGTAAGATCCTGGTTTATATCTGCTAGCTTGACATTCCTAACAAAAATACTAATTAAGACTGCTAATTAATTTATAGTAGCAGCCCTGGGATTCAGTGTCACTGGACCCAGTAGGGTCATATGACCTCTGCTAACCAATCACTGTGCCCAGGACAATGTTGCATTCTCATTGGCCAAGCCCCGGTCACATGCCTATCCCTGGGGTTGGGAGGGGGCTGCTCCATCCAACCTGCAGGGACCCGGCATGGGGGAGGGGTGGCTCTCCAGAGCAGTTCGGTGCCATGCTGCCAGATGGGGTATGATGAGCAGCAGAAATAACAGATGAATGTTGTGCTTGACACCTCTGAGAATAGAGCTATGAAGACAGTATCTGTGAGCTGGACCAGCTTTTATGACACAAAAGACAGAAATTACGTGTAAGAGGGCCTCTGTGGACTCTTTAATAAGGCAGCCGCAGGCTTGGGCAAGGGGATGTGGGTCCGAGAGGCTGGGTGTGTGCAGGGGGCAAGAGTAGGTGCCAAGGAGGATCCTGGTAGGGCTGGAGGAGGGAGACTCCAGCTCCCTTCTTTTTTCCTTCTTTTTCTCCTTCCCTCTTTCCCTCCCCAAATTTTGAGCACTTTTTCTATGCTACTGGGTGCCAGGGCCAGGGCACAGAACTGAACAGGGCAGGAAGGTTCCCTGCCTGTTAATGGACTTACCCTGCTGGGGGGCTAGATAACAGCTAAGCAAGAGAAAGGTCATGTTAGAAAGCTGTGTGTGGTGGCACATGCCTGTAATCCCAGCACCCAGAAGGCTGAGGCAGGAGAGTCACAAGTTTGAGGCCAGCCTGGACTATGTAGTGAGACTGTCTAAAAGAAAAGAAAAGGGACCATCTTAGAGTGAGGAGCTGGCAAGTGTTTAATGTGTGACCAGCTGTGTTCACTAGTGTTATGGTTTAGATCTAAATCATCCTGCAAAAATCTCACTTTCGAGGTGGCGTCTGATGGGAAGGGGTGGGGCACGGGCAGTGTGCTTGGAAGGGCGTAGTCTTGCCATAGTTCTTCCCTTGTCTTTCTGCTTTCTGGCTACCCTGAGGTGAGCAGCTGTCCTCAGCCACTCCATTTCTGTTTTGGGACAGGTGGATAACAGACTGAACCCACTGAAGCTGTGAGCCCGAGTAAACCTGTCCTCCTCTAAATTGTGGGTGCCGGATATTTTGTCTTAGCAAATGAAAAAGCAAACACAATGGGGTGGTCAGGGAGGACTCTGAGGAGCGGACATTTGGGAAGAGAATGAAGAGAAGAACTGGATGGGAGGGGACACTGAGCCTGGTGACTTTGAGGTAACAAAGAGCCCCCAAGACTCAGGAAACAGCCACAGTGCCCAGCATGGGAGCATGCTAGGGGCCAGGAGCAGTGCTGCCCCGGGGCTGGGATTTGGGACAGTGGGGTGGGAGCTGGCATGGCTGCCTGTGAGCAGAGGGTGGGTGGTGAGGACCAGGGAGCCATGCGGTGGCCAGCAGCGGAAGAGTGGGAGGAAAGATCCAGGTCCTTTGGTGCTGGCCCAATGTCCCTGACCTCCAGAATGACCCTGTGAACAGACACGGTCCCATTTTACAGATGAAGACACTGAGGCTCAGAGAAGCAGCTTGGGAGTTGTGGCTCAAGGCCTGTGGCCTGCCGATCCACAGGGGAGCTTGTGTTTGAACGCGGTTCTTTGTGGCTGCTGAACTCTCCTCCTCCGAAGAGCTGCCAGCGGTGGTGATGACAAACTTCGCTCTGCCGCCTTGCGGGAGGAGGCTGCAGTGACTCATCACCTTCCTTCCCTTCCCGCCGGCCCGGTTTCCTTTCTCACTTTCCACGTTTCTGAGCTGGAACCGGCTGGTATTTAAGTCGTCTGTGGCAGATGGGGTTGGGGGTGGGGCGGAGGGCGGAGGCTGGGCCCACCTGGCCCCTGAGGCCTGCAGGAGCCAGGCCAGATGCCCCCACCGAAGAGGCCACGGTGCAGCCGGAGAGCAGGATGATTTTCCTAGCACGTAAATGTCACTTTACTTCATGCCTTCCTTTTTTATCGGTGCGGTGGAAAGTGGCTGCTATCTCCAAAGGAACCACTCTGGCTTCCTCCTCCAAATGCCACCAGTTGGTCCCGTGCGGGGCTTAACAACACAGTATTTTTACAGCTTGCCCTGCCCTCCTCTTTGGCTCCAGAGAGCATCCAAGCCAGGCTCGTGAGGATGGTGGAAGACTGGTGTCACAAGGGCTGGGGTCCTGTGCGCTGGGTGCTCTGGGGGACTAGGCTGGGGGGTGTGGGGCTCCCCCATTCCAAGACTGGACTTGGGGCTCCTGAAATGTACTTCAGAAGGAAGTGCTCCTCCTCAGTGGGCGCGCTGGGGTGGGCGATGTCTGCTGAGTCCCCCTGCTGTCACCTCCAGACGCAGCACCTGGGGTAGCTGCCTCTCCCTCTGCTTTGTGCCTTTTCACTGGGGATAAAATCACCCCCATTTTTAGGAGAGACCAAGTGACCCAGGCCTGGCCAATTCACATGTTCTTTCCTTGACCCACCCAGCTGGTTCAGATGTGAACAAAACCCCCAAGCCAAGTCAGCAAGATTTTGATCTCGGGGAGCGGGGAGAAGAGAGGTTGTACTATCTGGAAGTGGCTGAAGAGGTAAGGCGGAAACCAGAAGAGTTCCTGGCCGGGGATTGGGGTGGGGATTCCCCTTTGTGTTGAGGCCAAAGCCCAGGAAAGTAAAGCTGAAACTCCAGGAAGAGTTAGGGGAGGGCGGGGCTTGCGTGACTTGAGCCCCTGGATTCAGCCATTCCTGAAGCAACTCGGTTTTGGGGGTTGTGATCTAGGGACCCAAGAAAGATGCTCAGAGTTTAAAGGATAGAGCTGGCTGCTGGGTCCCAGCTGTCAATGGATGTGCGTGTATGTGGTACACGTGTGTGGTGCATGTGCGTGTATGTGGTACACATGTGTGGTCCCTTGCTTAAACAGAGACTTTGTCCTCCAGGGCACTCTCAGGCTGGGGCTTGTTCTGCTGTTCTCCCCCAGCAGGGAACTGTGGCTCAGCAAGTGCGGACCGAGGACAGAGCAGGCACCAGCATGGACGGACTGGGTCCCCGGCCGGGCGTCTGTCTCCTCTCTGGCCCTCCGTCACTGTGCTGCAGTGGCCCTAACCCCGCAGAGCCCCCAAGCCTTGCCTGCAGGACAGGGATAACCGCGTCACCTGCTCAAAGGCTGGGCACCAGGACTCGGTGTGTGGCCCTCGGCCCGGCACACAGGAGGCAGGCGGTGGGCATCGGCCGGCACTGTGCCACCCAGGCCTTTGTGGGGGTGGGGGGAGGGCAGCTCACATTTTTAAAGAGAGTTGCATACACAGATTGCTTCTGTGCTGTGCAGTTGATGCTAAGACAAACATAAGCCACAAAGGCGAGCAGCTCTGTGTGCCTACAAGGTGTCTGTCCCACAGGTGGCTTGCAGGGAAGGCTGCTTGGAGGAGGGGGCTGCTGAGCTGGGTTCTGAGGACTAAATAGGAGTTTGCTGTGAGAGAACAGATGTTCAGCATGGACAGAGGTATAGGCTCAGCACTATACAGAGGTAAGAGCATACAGGGGCTGATCAAACAATACAGTGCATATTTAAACAAAAAATTATTGCAGTAAACAACACATAAAATACTAAAATACCCACTCTCGCTTCATAACTGTTTATCCCACTGGCCTCACCACTTTCTGAAGCAATTCTCAGAGTCTTTTTTTTTTTTTTGCGGCACCGGGGATTGAACTCACAGTCTCGCGCCTGCCAGACAGGTGCTTAAGGCACTGAGCCAAACTCCCGGCCCTGGTTTTTTGAGGCAGGGTCGCACTGTGTAGCTCAGGTCGGCCTTGTGCTCGCGTTGTAGCCCAAGCCGGCCTCGAACTCACAACGCTCCACCTACCTCAGCCTCCCGAGTGCTGGGATTAAAGGCGTGCGCCACCACACCCGGCTTCAAAGTCTTCTTTCATGAGTGCCTTTACCATGTGTGATCAAAAATACAGTGATTGCTGCTGCTGAGCGTCACCCGAAAGAAAGGCGGGCTCCCTAAGAACATTACGGCGTCGCGCACCCTCCTGTTCCCCAGCCCTGCCACCGCGGTACTTCCGGCTCTTCTCCAAAGTCAAAACCACCGTGGAAGATAAACGTTTTGTATGGGTGTAGGACATCGAGGCAGCCACCACAGCGCAAGCCCGTCCTCGTGATAAAGAACTCCCAGGGCTGCCTGGGAGGGGCCAGGCAGGACGGGCTAAGGGTGCTCAAAGCGCCAGGGAGGTTGACGCAGCGTGTCTTTTACTGTAACAGATTTTTAAAAAATTAAGCATCGGCCCTGTTTTTGATCCCACCTCAGAGCGCCAGGCCCGAGTGTAAGCAGGCGAGGCTGAGGTGGGGCCGGGGCCGGGCTTTTCCCTGAGGGTTTTCTGATGGGAGAAGAGCGCGGTGAGTCCTGGCTTTCCAAAGTCTGCCCCGACACTGGAGCAGGAGGCCGTCGGCAGCACCTGGACGCCACTCCCGAGGCCCCGGACTGGGCAGGGCGAGCGCCGGGACTGGAGTCCGAGCCTGCAGCGCGGAGGCCGGGACTGAGACCCGAGCACTGCCCGAGGCGCTCGGCTCCGCCTTGGGTGTGCGCGCTGCTGGCGGCCTCCGTCGGTGACGGCGTCGTGCCCCAGATTAGCCTGCCATCCTCAGCCCGTCTGGCGCTCTGCCTGCTTTGCCTTCGTCCACGGTTGTCATTTTCCACTTCCTGCCCAAATACGGATTCCAATTCCGAGCTCCAGGCTAGAGTCTCCCATTCTCCTCCCACCCCAGCGCCACTGTGTCTGCACCCGGCCGGGGGCGCCCCCTACAGGCTGTCGCTCGCTCCCACCCGCCCCTGTTCCCCGAGACCCACGCGGTGACTTCGCCGGCATCCGCATCGTGGCTCCTGCTTTAGAGGTAAGAGGAGCTGCGGATTCCAGTGATCCACCCGAAGTCACATAATAAATGATGAAGTAAATAGTCGCATCCAAGCCTTTTTTTTAAAGTAACTTTTTGGAATAAGTTTAAACTTTGGGAAATTGGCGGAGTCCCCACCTGCTCTTCACCTGAAGCCCTCGGGTCACCACCTGTGATGACCATCTTCTTACGGAGCCTTCGACACAAGCGAGAGACCTACCTGGTGCAGGTGGTAGACTAAGTAGTGGCCCCCGAAGACCTCAGCATCCCAGACCTCGGGACCTGGAAATACGTCATCTGGATGGCAAAGGGGCTGCACGTGGGGTTAAGGACCCTGGGGTGGGGAGGCCATCCTGGGCTACCCGGAGGGGCCCCAGTGTCATCACAAGGGTACTTATGAGAGGGAACAGCACGATCAGGGCCAGAGGGAGACAAGGGAAGGATGTCGATGATACAGGTCTGGGGGGAGAGAAGAAGTGAAGCCGCGACTTTGAAGGTGGAGGAAAGGGCCACAAGCCAGGGAGTGTAGGTGATCTATGCACTGGAAATGGGTCCTCCCCAGAGTCTCAGAGGAGCCTAGTGCTGCTGCCACCAGGACTTTAGTCCAGTGTGACCCACTTTGGCCTCCAAAACCACAGCATCATGAAGTTGAGTCCAGTTCATAACCATCTGTTATAGCTGCAAAGGAAACTAATGGAGCACATCGCTGCTAACTAAACTTCGGCCTTTTCTGACCCAGGAGCAGGGCCTCTGCTTCCCTCTGCGGACAGAAGTCTCTCCCACCCCACACCTGACTCAGCAGCTTACCCCAGCAGAAGCAGGAGGAGAGAGGGCCGATACCTCACATCAGATGTCCGAAGGCAGGAAATTGCTAGTGTTAATTCAGCTGCTCAAGACTGACACCAGGGATCTGGGCTTCTTCTTCTTTTATGGTTTTCTATTTTGCCTTCTCCAGCACTTGTCTTTTCTTTCTTTCTTTCTTTTTTTTTTCTTTTCCTCATGGTCACAACATGGCTCTGTTGCTCCAAGCATCACATCTATGCTCAAGGTAAGAAGAAAGCAAGCCAGCCTTAGCACGTGTTTTTTTGTTTTGTTTTTTAATCAAAATGGCAAAACGTTTCCCAGAAGGCTTCACATGAGCCTTCCACTTCAGTTCAAAGTAAGTCCCAGGACTAGCCCTGGGTGCAAGGAACTCTGGGGCATGTGTGTGGTAGGTCGTTTACGTCAGTCACAACTATTGTTTGAGCCAGGCACCATACATTACCTCCCTGACAGTGAGGATACTGATAGCAGGAAAAGGGGGAAATGATGATTGGACAAATAATTATCCTCGCCTGCCACACCAATAGACCCCAGGGGGCTGAGCACTGTTAGCCTTCCTAGGGACTCAGTGAAGCATGACATCCTTGGATCAAGGAGATGTTCTCCTTATAAGTGGACAGAAGCCCAACTCAGATTGACCTCAAAGAAAGGAGCTCATAGGTTCTTGCAAATAACAGTCATGGGTCCTTTTGGCTTCAGGCATGGCTGGATCCAGGTGTTCTCACTGAACACCCTCAGTCTTCGGGCTCTGCCTTTCTCTATATTTGCTTAGTCCTTGCAGAAGCTCTTCCTGTAGCACAACAGGGAGGCGGTTCACAGTTCCCAGCCTGGGGCCACGCACTCAGAAATGGTGTGGCTTGGGTCCCAGGGTTGGCATCCATGGATTCCAATTGGCCAGACCTGAGTCCAAATGTAGCCAGACTTGAGGGTGGGGTTGGCCCATCAGAACCCCAGAGAGGGGAAGCTGGGGTTCTGCTACAGCAAAGGGGTACTGTAAACCCTGGGTGAGGAAGCAATGTGTTTGCTTTGCAGACCATGATTTACACAGGGAAATCCCAGCGATTCCAGAGCTGGGGTGGCCCAGGCAAGACATGTCAGTTGTCCTGCTGCTGCTGGCAGTCTCTGCTGGTGGCACAGGGTGGCTCCCCTGCCCAGGGTGCCCCGCACTCCTGCTGCCCCACACCAAGGGAACAACAAGACATCATGTCATCAGCAGTCAACAGCAACCAAAACGGAGACCAGCCTGGCAGCCTCAGAGGCCAAGGCCGATTCCTGTCTTAATGACTCGGGCAGCAGCTGAGCATGGCAATGTCCCAGTCATTTCAGCTGCAGGGGCCGCTCCAAAGCAGCGCGTGTAACAGGGAGTCAGGAGTCTTAAGATACAGAGAGCAGGGGTATCACTAACGTGCACTCAGCTTGGAGATTCCTGCTCCCGTGGGACACCTGGCAACAGGGGCCGATGTGGCTGTCACCTCCCTCCCTCACCCCGACGCGGTGCGGTACCGAGCCTTCTGCTCAGAGCTGGCAGGTCCTGCTGAGAGACCCTGTCAACACGATTGTTCCTGCCTGGTTCCACACCTCTGATTCCCGTAACAGCCAGATTGGTTTCCTGTGATCAAAGTCTGGGGCTATGGCAGGAGGCAGTCGGTAAAGTTTGTTTCTCTCTGACCAGAGTGGGGCCGAGCGCTCTCCTCCCAGCGCCCTTGGGAGCAGCAGGAGCCGTGGCTTGCAGGGCGGCGCTGTTTAGGGGACCCGTAGGTATCATGTCATGTAAGTGAGCCAGGCTGGTGTTGCCACCTCTGTTTCCCTGATGAATTTACTGAGGTTCAGAAACGCAGCCCAGGGGCGCCGGGGCTTAGATCTGCTAGCAGCAGGGGCAGGGGGCAGCCAGGGCTGACTTTGCGTGGTGCTCAGAATCTCATACGGCCCTGTGCTGCGCCAGGCCCTGCGCCAGCTGCATGCCCGCTAGGAGGGATGGAGCGGGTGGATGACCCACCTCTGGAATGCAAAGCAGGCTTCCGGTTTCCCTGCTGCTGGGCACCCGCCTGACTGTGTACAGTGATTCCTGGGGTTGGGTGGTACCCTGCAAATGCCAGGGTGCCATTCCGACCCACAAAGAGGACTGATGTTCCCCATGTAAGTAATGATCCTACTGGGGTGGGTGGAAATGGTTAATCCAAGGGACTGTCACCCCGGGGTGGGGGGAGGTCAGGCTTGGGGCCGCCCGACGTCCCTGGCCCCGGTCCAGCCCCGTTCTCGTCCCAGAGCTGCTTCCTTCCGCTCATGCCTGCTTCATCCCCAGCTACTTCCACTCTTGCCTCCTCCGCGTCCTCCTACAGAGCAAGCTTGCTGAACTTCCGGGCTAATTAGTTATTGTTGCATCTTGTTTGGAGGAGAGCTGTGTGTTTTTGCACAAATAATGCAGGAGGGTTTGCCTGGGTTCCTCCCTGCAGTGAGGCTTAAAGCAGCAGCAGGAGCTGAGCCGGCGCCCAGAGAAGGAGCCTGGCGGTGGGTGGCAGCGCCCCAGGGAAGGTCTCTGCATGCCTGCAGCACCAGCAGCCCCGGGGCAACCTGGCCTTTCTGATGAGGGCCAGGCGGGTGCTTGGGAGACAGAGCCGGGCCAGCACAGGGGGCAGGGTCAGCGCGCGCCTGCTCTCCACCCACGGCCTGCACCCAGGCAGCAATGCGCTCCCCAGTCTGCCGTGGCCCGGCCTCCCCCCGTTGTTTTGTATCCTGTGTGCTTTCTCCACGTACGTGAGCCCTCCTGCCACTGCGGAATCCCCGTCTCTCTCTCCTGCGACAGCGAAGCTAAGCTTTGCACATCCCGGCAGCAGAGCGCCTGCAAAGGAAACAGGGATGGGGAGACTCGGCTCTCAGATCCCCAAAGTCAGCTTTTACTGTGCAGCAAGCATTCCTTTTCTCCCTCCTTCCCCACCCCTCCACTGAAGGAGTACACCCCTGCCCTGCTGAGGCTGGGCTTGGCCTTGGTATTTGTTTTTGTCTGTGGAACGTGGGTGGAAGTGGCTTGGGGCCAGCTCTGAGCCTCAGCCTTAAGCAACACCACATATTTCTACTCTCCCTGGTAGCTTCTGCTTGACCCACGAGAATGACAGACTCCCACCCTGCTATAAACTCACCGGGATAAAAGCCATCTGTGTTGCCATAGCTTTGAGCAGGAGAAATTTGCAGACACTGCTGAGTCTGGGACGGTTTGTTACGCAGCAAAAGCTGACAGATACAGAGCCCAAGGCACCTTGAGACTCAGGAATAGTACAGTAGTGATAATTACTGTGGCTTTGGGATTAAGACTCTGAGTTGGGGCCAGATCAACCTTGGCTTGACCCTAATAGTGTCTGGTATTTATCAGCTGGTGACCTTGGGCATGTCCCTTGACTGTTTTTGCTGTTTCTCTAGTTTCCTCGTGTGATAAATAGGTACAGTCAACCCTACCCCACAGGCTATGGTGAGAATGAGCAGCTATTGTCCCCAGAGTGCTGCTGATGCGGTAGGGCCTCAGCAGCTTAGTCATTTTCACCTTCGTTTGTTGCAAATGTTGCCAAGCTGTTGATCTTCATGGATGGCTTTGTGAGTCACTTGTCACCAGAAGCCACTTCACACCAAGCTTAGATCTGAGGAGAGCAGGCTCAGAGGGAGGCTTTCTCGATATTGCTCCAGTTCCAGCTGTACCACCTGCTCGCCTGGAGACTTTGGGCAGGGCACCTCCTGCCCTGCACCTGGGTCCCAGCAGTCAGAGGGTGACTGGTCCTGGCTCAGGGCTGCCTGAGATGGACAGCCAGTGCCCAGGGGACCACTCCGGGTTTGCAGCCCTGGGTCAGAACCCTTTCCAACAGACCCCTGGGACCTCCCGCTACTTGCAGGGGGGATATGGCATCTGTTATGATTCAGAGTCTTGGCGCTGCCTGCCTCTGGCCCCTGGGATGGCATGGGAACTGCATGTGATGCCTCCCTCACACGGTGCTCCTCAGTATGGGGCATTTCACTGATGAACTGACCATCTCTTTCCCCATTATTTATTAGATAGATTTCTTTAATTTAACTCATTTTAAAAAAATCTAAATATGTTTCCATCAGTCATTTCTATTGCTCTCGTCACATGCCACAAATAACCAGACACCTAACTCGATGCAGCACAGACTCAGCTGACCACTGACTTCCGGGTGGTCCTGAGGCCTGAGCCCGGTGTGACCAGGCGGAGTGGGGGTCTGGGGGACCTGCTCCTCCTGAGAGAGCGCATCCCTGCCCATCACCCAGAGGGTGGAGGAGCTGAGAGGGCAGTGCCTGCTCCTGGTGTGGTTCCGGGGGTGGCTGCTCCTCCCTGCTTGGGGATTCTGAATTTGTGAGTTCATCTGCTCGCTGCAATTTATTTGCAACCCCCAAATCAATACTCTCAGCACTTCCACAGTCAGCTGCAGACACACACAGAGCGGAAAGAACGAGAGCCCCTGATCCACACATCCCCGCTGAGGCCCAGCGAGACCACACCCTGCCGTCTGCTTTCCACTCCCACACTGTGGACCACAGCCTGCTCTGTGCTCTGCACAGCACCAGAGGAAATACCGGTGGGGTGAGTACAGCAGGTGATGGCTATCTGTGGGATCCACAGCTGCAGACCCAGCAACCTCAGACCACAGCTATCCAAAAAAGAAAACTGCATCCCAGCACTCCGGGAGGCTGAGGCAGGAGGATCGCAAGTAGGAGTCCAGCCTAGGTAACTTAGCAACCACACAAGACCAGGTTTCAAAAAAAATCAACAAAAAGGCCTGGGTATGTAGTGCAGCAAGGGGGCCCTGGGTTCAATCCCCAGACCCCCCTCAAAAATATACAAAATGAGGCTGGTGATATAGCTCAGTAGCACAGCACCTGCTTGGCAAACATAAGGTCCTGAGTTCGATTCCCGGGGCCAAAACAAAACAAAACAAAACAAACCTACCTCTGTACTGAACATGCATGAACTTTGTCCTTGTTGTTATCCCCTACACAATGCAGTATAACAATTGTTCACATCCTGAGTATGAGGTATTATGCGTCATCTAAAATGATTGAAAGCACAGAGAGGATGTGCCCAGGTCACACACAAACACAACACTGTTTTATAGAAGAAACTTGAGCATCCCTGGAGTTGGGAATCCAGGGGTTCTGGTCCCATCCCCTGCCTATAGCGAGAGATTTCAGACGAGAGACTCCTGTTTAGCATAGCTCCGCTTGCACACTCAATGTCGAATCGTGATGATGAACCAAATAAGGGTCTTCAAGCAGAAACAGGTCCACACTGAATAGTGGGGGATCTGGGGGGACCAGAGGGTTCGGGGCAGCCAGTTCCATAGTCAAAATCTCAGTGTTCATGGTGACATCCCAGGACACAGTACTGAGAGTGACCGGAATTGCCCCAGACCGCCACTGTCTCTGAATCAGCATGCACTCCGGGGCCAGGGAAGGGGGTCCCCCTGTATGGGGTCCCACTGTGTGAGAGGGGAGGGATCCAGCCAAAGGGCCTCATGGGAGAGTGGGGACAGCCTCACCTAGACCCCTGGCGTATGCCTCCGTTTCCCCACCCGGCCTCAGAGGAAGACGAGTAGAAGCCCAAGGTGAGGGCGGGGCTGTGGGTCCCCCTGTGCAGAAGCAGGGTGCAGCCTGCAACTCTCCAGCCACACTTCCTTCTCTCTGCTGCCTGCCCCAGCCCAGGACCCTGTCACCTCTTGTGAACCATTATTTCAACATCTCACCCAGTTTCTCATACACCAAGCACCCTGACCTACAAGTTTGCTCTTCAAATAATGGCTATCAGTCTTTGGTGGATAATAAAAATAATATATGAGTACTAGAGAAAACATGGACCATGAAAATTAAAAAGAAAGTGACAGTCACCAGTGCTACCACCCCCAGACCCCCAAGCCTTTTATGTCTCTTCTCAGTTCAGTGTGCACACACTCTGACTCACACACACACACACCCGCCCAGCAACACAGCCCGGAAGTGAATTTATATGCTGCTCTGGCCACACGGAGTTTGGTGAGCTCTTTTCCAAGTCATTAAACATTCTCCTAAAATGTCCCACTTTATTTCTTAATCTGTATTGCAGCGGCTTTGAAGGGACAAGGGAGCAAACATTTATCCCTCTTATTGGCCACTTGGGATTTTTTGGGGGTTTTGCCATGATAAAACATTTTTAATGAAAAAGTTTTTATAACACTTTGTACTTTTTTGAACCATAGTATGCATTACACTTTGAAACTCAGCCCAGGGAGTCAGAGGCATCAGATGTGAGCACTGTTTTAGAGAAGAGGAAGCCAAGAAAGAACCAGAGAGGTTGAGACTCGCCTGGAGCTGCCCAGCAGGGAGACAGAAGTCCCCTCTCCAGGGAGCAATGGGATCCCCCCCCCACTTTTGCAAATCAAAGCCGCGAGCCTTGTTTGCGTGTGGATTTTATTTCTGCAGACAGAAAGTGCTTGGATTTGCTGCTTTTCCCCATATATTTCCCTGCACTGAGACCGCCCCCAGTGTCCACCTGGGCAGTGTAGGGGAGTGGACAGGGGTCCTGGGTGTCGCTGAAGTGCTGACAGGTGGCCCACTTCAGGGCAGATGGGACCCCTGCACCCAGTCTGGAGGTGGGGTCCCCCGGGGGCAGAAGCACGGGGAGGGTTAGGACCAACCTCCAGGCCACAAGAGAGGTCTTGGCCACACGTGATCATCTCCTGCAGTGCCACCTGTGGGTGAAGCCGGCCCGGGAGCTGAGAGTCCTGGGTGTCCCAGGTCTTGCTGGCTGGACCCACCAGTGGTACATGTGTGACTGTCCTATCTGTCAGCATGGGGCAGTCCCAGTGGGTAGCACAGGCCACTCGGTGGGACAGACACACATGTACAGCCCTGTCCTGAATGTGTTAAAGGAAGCGTCATTCAGCCCTGAAGTTGCTCTGTGACTTGTGTGGTTTCTAAAGCTGTGAGCCAAGTAAACCTCTTTTCTTCTTAGTCAGCCTCGGCTATTTTATTGTAGCTATGGAAAATGGATGCACACATATCCCTAGCTTCTGCTCACTATACGTTGGAAGTAATCTTTTCCCTCACAGTCCAAAGTAATTGCTAAGCCTCCATCTATCACACCCATCTTCCTTGTCCTCTGCACACTTGTTACCTGAATCCTTATCAGGAACAAGCCTGCATAGAGAAGTTACTATCCTACAGACACTCATGGCTAGACTGCACATGCAGAGATTAGCTCCCAATGGAATAGTCCTGTTTCATACCAGCTGCCTATCGAGATTTAAATTGGTGAGTGTGTGTTCCCAAATGCTAGATGTTGCCAGCACCAGATGATGCTGTACCAATTAGAGTGAAACTGGACATGTTGTCAAAGACGTGGGGCTTCATGAAATTGATGATGTTTAAAAACCTCTCAGTTTCTATCTAAAACGCTTGGCCAGCATTTGACAAGCTAGTGGAATCGGTCCAATTAAAAATTAAAGAGGAAAGGCCAGCCAGGATTACATAGCAAGACCCTGTCTCAAAAAACTAAACAAAAGCATCAAAGGAGAGACATTTAATAAAGATAATGACACGATTAACTGCTTCAAACGAGAACTGCTAAGGGCTGAGGGTGTCCTTTAGGAAAATCGATCCAACCTTGAAATAATTCCCTTAATAATATGATTTAAAAATTTAAAAACAATTCTTTTTCTGGTACTGGGGATTAAGCACCAGGACTTTACACGTGGTAGGCCAGGGCTGGACCCCTGAGCTACATCTCCGTCTTTTAAAGACAGGGTCTTGCTAAATTGCCTAGACTGGCCTTGAACTTGTGATCCTGCCACCTCCCCAAAATATCAAATCTTAAGTAAACGATATTCGTGTTGTGCTATCAAAAATTTTGTGGCGAAAATTCTCCAAAAGAAAATGACCCACTCACTCTCAATTCATTTAGCCTGTATTTACTCTAGGAATTAAGTACATGACTTTAAATTCTAATTTAAAATTTTAAATGGTTTTCTTAATTTTGTGTTGCATGTTTCAAAACATTTGGCACTGTTACTATGACATTCGGATCCACGTTTTAAGCACGGTCTCCTTCGAGGCCACCTTTTAGTATCTGTTTCTTAAACATCAGGAATCTGTAAGACTTTAAAAAATATGGAATCCACATGTTGCCAGGCGCTGTCCAGCCTGAGAAGCTGTAGCTACTGTCGTGTGTTTGGCATTAAGAGTTTGTTTTTGACATAGTCTTGCTGTGTAATCCAGGCTGGCCTCAAATTTGTGATCCTCCTGCCTCAGCCTCCTGACTGCTGAGATTACAGATGTGCACCGTCACACCTGGCCTCAGAGTACGAATCTGAATAATGTCAATGCACCTCTGCAAATTTCATCGTTTCTTGACTCTTCTTCCAGAGGCCACTGCTAGGGAAGTGGAGGGTCACCTGTGAGCTAAGTGGCCACTGCGGGTGGCCATCACGTTTGCCTGTTTTGTGGGTGCACGTCAGAGGGAGGCACGGGCTGTGACTGCCGGATTCGGAGCTCTTCCGGGGAGCTCAGGAACTGCCAGGAGCACGGGCCGGGTTGCCCGTTGCGCTCCTCCGGGTCGGGCTTTCCCGCCACATTACCTGGGTCCAGGGCTCCCTGGGGGCAAAGCGCGGGCTCGCAGGAAGGGAGCGCGCTCGCGGGCCGGCAGGAGCTCCTGCACCTGCGCTGCGCCTCTCAAAGCCTCGGGGAGAGAGAAGGCGGTTGCAGCCGGTATGAGAGCGGCCAGGAGACCACAATGAGCTGGTGTGACCAAGGAGGAGGTGGCAGTGACCACGGGCGGGGCCTCCGCGCTGAGTGTGGGCGAGGAGAGGGCGCAGGGCGTGTGCAGTGCCCCGGCGTGTGGCAGCCAGGCAGGGGGCGCTGGAGGGACGGAGAGGCCGAGAGCCCGGCGCGTGGTGGGGACCCAGGACGTCGGGGTAGGCCAGGCCTCGTGTCAGGGCGCCCACCCAGCTGCTCCCAGCAGACCAGGTCGCTGATGCCCGCGGCCTCTACAGAGCAGACCCGAGGTGGGGTCTTTGCCGGCGGCCAGCGAGCTCCGCTTTCGGCCCTGGGAGCTCCACTTTGCGCAGGGGACACCTGGCCCGGCCTGGCACACGGTGGGGCAGGTCCACTGCTGCAGAAGAGGAGGATCCTAAGGGCGAGAAGTAGCGAGCATCGGCCCTTCGGCTGGGGACAAGAAGGCCCAGGCCCAGGTGCTCGCGTGTCACACAGTCCTGTCCCACTCGACGCGGGAAGGTCCCGGCAGGGCTCCCTGCCACCCGCGAGGCCCGCGTAGGAAAGGCGCGTGCGCCCTCTGGTGGCCGCCGCGCGCAGGTCCGTGGGCAGAGGGCGCCCATCGCCAGCCGCCAGCCGCTCCACGCCCTCACGAAGACTGAACCCACATCCGCCTCTCTTCGAGACTGGACTTCTGGCCACTGGGCGGGGCACCCTGAGGAGTGCCCCTGCATTCTTTCTTCCTTTAATTTGCTTAAACAACCTCAATGGAGACGTCCAAACCTGGGGACGGAAGGGCCCACGGGTGCCGTGTTGATGCCTCTGACATTGGAGGAGAAGTGCCAGGGCCTCTGCTTATTTCTCTGGCCACAGCCATCAGCCGGGCCAAGGCCTGGGGCCCAGGGAGGTGAGGAGCCTCCTCCATTCTGTATCGCTATGAGTGTGCATTCTTTCACAAAGTTCAGAGAGGGAAGAGAGGAATACATTAGAGAATGCTTGTCCCCGAACCTGTCTGAGCTCTAATTAATTTGTGACAATCTTAGATTTTGCATCAATCAGCTTTTGTTTAGCTCTGGAACCGTCTTGGTTCTGATACCTAATCAGGACCTCTCAGAAGGTGGAGGGAGGCGAAAGTCACCTCCATCTTTAAAAAAAAATTTAAGAAGAGTCAAAGGAGATGTAGCAATTAGAGTAAATGTTAGATGTTTGTGTTTACTAAAGTAATACTTTGTGGGGTACTGGGGATGTAAGTCGGTGGTAGAGCACTTGCCTAGCAGGTGTGAGGCCTCGGATTCCCTCAAGGCATGCAAGGAGGGGGAGGGAAGTGAGAGGGAGGAGAGGGAGGGGAGAGGGAGGGGAGGGGAGGGGAGGCGGCCTCTTCTGCTTCTGAGAATCAGCTTCCCCTGGTGGCAGCCCCAAGTTCAAGGCCAGGTCTGGGGAGGGAGGACAAGGACACCTCTGTCTCCCCACTTTCTTCTGTAGGCCTGGCTTGAGTGTTGGTTCAAGGTTAAACCCCAAGCACGCGGCCTGCTCTCACAGCAACGCACCAAAGCTCCTTCCAGAGAGCAGAAGAAATGATCTGGAATTTCCAGCTGTTTGGGGACAACGGGAAGAGCCGGGGCTATGGGTCTGCTCCTATTCCTACCACTTTAGGTTGTGTGACAAGTCGGGGCATTGTGGCTGCCACTCACAAAGGCGCTTGGGACTGAGCAGACTTTCCCGAAGGAGGGGCTCGGTAGCCAGCTGACGACTTCCGGTGTAACCCTGCAGTTCAGCAAAGGCTGAGCCCCTTCGCAGCTCAGCCCCAGGCCGCTCTGCGTCGTTAGTTCATCTGGTCCTGCTCTCCTTCTCCTCCGGATCGCTCCCCTCTCATCTCTGCCCCTCCTCCCTTTTCGCAGCCTTCCCTCTCTTCCCGGGTCCTCTGTATTTCTAGCACAGAGTGATTCAGCCCCAGGAACAGCTGTGCAAACACAGCCCCAGATGGCAACAGTGACATCACAGTCTACAGCAGAGGGCCGCAAACCCTAGCCCACTGCCAACCTGGCCCACAGCTTGTTTTGTAAATAAAGTTTTATTGCAATGCAGCCACGCCCATTGATTCGCTATGCATGGCTCTTTGTCCCCACCAGCTGCAGGGTGCAATCCTTGTGACAGGAACCAGATGGTCCCTGACCTGAAATAGTCTCTGTCCCTCTGCAGTTGACATTTTTATAAAATGCTTGGACCGTATGAGGAGGAGGACAAGGTCACTCCCTGTGTCCCCTCTGGGAGCACCAAGTCTCACCCATCAGACTGGCCAACCTCCTCCATGCCCGGATGTTGGCCTGGCAGGGGTGTGGGTGGGGGTAGGGCAGAGATGCCTGAAACTTCCTCGTCCTCCACCAGACTCCAATTCAAGCAGGTGACACGATCTAGGACGCCTGGAGAGAGGACAAGGCCGTCCAGTCCTGGGCCAGTGACCCTGCAGGCTCCTGAGAAGCTGGGCTTGAGCGGGGTGCAGACGAGAGTGGAGGCACCGCCTCTCCGCACTCCCTCCCTGCCTCCACGCCCCGGGAAGCGCCCGGTCCCAGAACCACCCGACTTCCCCTCTACTCACAAAAAGCTACACATCGGGGTTTTGTGTGAAATTGTCCCATTTTTGGTAAATATTAGCACCAGTTATCCAAATATTATTGACTTTTTCAGCTCATGGGCCGGCAGTTTGTGGTTCTTGAACAGAAGGTTACTGATGATCTTCTAGTTTAAAATTCCTGAGTCTGATACAATCCCTGTGGAGGCCAAAAGTGCATGTCCACAATCCTGGGGGTGGGGGCCCAGTTCCTGCCCTGCCGCGTACTCCCTGGAGAGCACAGCGTGCAGACGGCCGTGCGCACGGAGACCTGACGTGCGTGCGTAACGGAAGTGAACCCAGTGCTCAGCCGTGGGAGGAGCAGAACCGTCCCGTGACGTGTGTGGTGCAAACCACAGCCACGCCCACGAACACGGCCACTGTAGAATTCGAAGGCATAGCACCCTAATTACAGGAGGTTTAGCATGAAAAGCAGCAACGTCCATTGTCGAGGTGTACGCGCCTGCGTGCTGCATGTGGAAAGGTGACTATGGCAGCCACAAGCAGCAGATTGAGGGTGGTGGCACCCTGGGGTGGAAGGGAGAGGCAGCGGGTCAGGGGTTTATTCGTGAGGCTCCAGTTCCACCCATCTCACTGTATCTTAAGGAATCAGCATGGTATGGTAAGCTAGGTGTGCTGGTGCATGCCTGTCATCCCAGCACTTGGGAGGCTGAGGCAGGAGGATCACTGAGAGTTCGCAGACTGCCTGTGCTGTATCACAAAAACAAACAAACAAACAAAGACATCAGCATGGCGCATGAGAGGGATTGGTGGTAGCTATTAGCTGATCTCTCTCTCTTGTCACCATCTCTTTTCTCCCTTTTTTCCCCCCTCCAGTTTTGGAGATTGAACCCAGGGCCTCACAAATGCTGAACAAGTTCTGGGTCTCTGAACTACATCCCTGGTCCTTTTTTTTTTCTTTTTCTTTTCTTTTCTTTTTTTTTGAGACAGAATCTTATGATAAGTTGCCCTGCCTGGCCTCGAACTCTTGATCTTCCTCCCTCGGCCTCCAGAGTAGCTGGGGTTACAGGTGTGTGCCACACTGCTCAGCTAGACTGCTTTCTTCATCTGGCCACTGGCTTCACTTTGTGAGAAGTTACTGAGCCAATTGTTTATGATATGTGCATTTCTCTACATGTATGCATTTATTTTTTCAAGAAAAGCATATTGAGTAATTTAAGTCGCAAAACAGATTTAAACAGAGCTGGGTAGTAAGAGGCTTGCTTTTCTGGGAAGTATTTTTCTCTCTTTTTTTGTGGGCTTGAAATACTTCATGATGGGACTCCTGGAACTCGCGGCGCTTGGCAGGGCCCTGGCGGGCTGGCCGGTCCCTAGAGGGCAGCTCGGGGATTTGCGACAAGAGCCGGCTTCAGACTAAGGAGGAGGCGCCGCCTGCAGCCCTCGCGGCACCTTTCTGAGTCTCGGTTTCTTTCTCTGTCGGATGGGGAGGTGACGCAGACTCACCTGGGAGGGCACTCGGGCCCTGAAGGAAGGTGGCTCTGGGCCTCCGCGGGGGCCGGGGGCTGGGCACCCATCAGTGGGTCCGGTTTGCAGGCAGCTGGCCCCGAAGCCGGGCTCCCCCTCGAGCACCCCGCCCCGGCACGCGGCACCAGCATGGGCTGAATGGCTGCGGGCCGGGTGGGCAGCCAGTGCGCGGGCCGGAGAAGGACGGTCCGCTGGCGGAACCTGGGATGTGCCGGGGAGCAAGACACCAGCCAAGCAGGCTTCAGAGTAGCTCTTCCCAGCCAGGTGTGGTTTTCGCCCCCAGTGGTCATGTGCTCTTGTCTGGAGATAGCGCCCATTGGGGCAGTCAGGGGACACTCCTGGCATCTGGCGGTGGAGCCCGGGGACCTGGCCAGCGCCCCGCCCCAGCAGAGCAGCCTGGTGCTCAGTGTCCACGGCGCGGGGGCCGGGAGCTGGTCCTGGGTCCTGGGGCTGCACACAGCAGGCCCCGAGCCGGCTTCCTCGCTGCCGTGGTTACTGATTTCACCAGCGGGGCCCACGCTGCCAGCTGCAGTCCTTTCCCTTCCCTGTCTATGCCCATGTCAGAGCCAGCAAACCTGAAGCAGGAGGTCTCACTCAGGGCAGGGCCCAGGCCGGGGCTGTGGCTGGATCCATCTTCTGCCGCTGCCAGAACAATGTACCTGGGCCCCGTAAAGTTAGGACAACACCCTGGAACTCGGAGTCTATGGCCAGCCTGGGGGTAAGGGTGCCTCGGGGTCCCAACTTGGTGGGCCGCGTCATCTTTAGTGAGTCACGTGCCCTGCCGGTGGGAATGAGGGGCTCTGCTTCTGGGAGAGGAGAACAGAGAGTGGATGTTGGGGGGCAGCCACCTCTGCCCCTGGCCAGGGCCCTGCCAGTGGGGTCTGGGGACAGATATAAGCTTTACCCTGGATGTGTTATGACGAGAGCGTGCCTTCACTCCCTCGGGCCCCACAGGAAGCTGGAAGGACAGAGAGGAGGGCAGGGGACCCACAGAGAGGAGGCCCAGGCTGCTCGGGTGTGTGTGCACAGCCTAATCGGGGTGGGTGTTCCCCCAGTTCCCAGAGTGCACTGGGGTCACGGGGGGGAGACGCTCTGTCCCCATGAGGTGAAGTTGTCCCAGCAGGCACTGGAAGAAGGCGGGTGACAGATCGCCTTTCCAAGGACAGCTTCACTGACTTCCTCCGTCCTCTGAGCTCTCACAAGCTGACACCAAGTGCGCCCCACGGAGAGACACCCTGTGTCCCCTCCCTTGGATACATCCAGTCACCGTAGAACCCAGGCACTGCGCCGTGGGGAGCTGCATGACACCCCCTTGGGGAGGCGCTGTGGCACTGCTGCAGCCCAGGGTCCCCCGCCAGCCCCGCGGATGCACCAGCCTGCCTTGCCGTGGTGCCAGCCCTGGCCTCTGCCACAGGCCCCAGACGTCCTGGCGCAGAGACGAGCTGTCCCCACCGCGTCCTCTCCAATGTTTGTCCCACCCCACAGAATCCAAGAACCGAAGAGCAGTGGCTTCATGCTTCTGGTATTTGGGGTAATGTGTTACGCAGCCACGGTAACCAGAGCAGCCCTCGGGGGAAGTGACATTTAAGCTGTGCCCTCAAAGATGATGAGGCATCAGCCGGGCAAGGAGCATGGGCTGAGAGAACTTTCCAGGTGGAGGGCACAGCCCAGGCAAAGGCCCTGGGGCAGAGTGGAGCTTGGCGGATCTAAGGGGTATCCATAGACCTGGGAGGCCAAATCCCAGGCTGAGGGGTGTGAGGTAGTGAGGTCCAAGGGGCTGAGTGCCAGTGTCTCGTCAGCCTCCAGTAGGCGGAGGAAGGAAAGCAGCATGACCTGAAAGTGTTTTTGAGGTCCGGCGGGGTGAAGACCAGCGGCATGACGGCAGAGTGGAACTTCTGCATACGATGTGTAAGAAACTTAATTCGCAGCAACAGGTGTGAAGAATCTGTCCTTGGATTTTGGTTTCCTGGCTTTGTTTTGGGGCCAACACGAGTGAAAATCCTGCTCTGCCCTGAGGTCCCAGTGCCCCTCGATTCTGCCTTCAGCTCCACTGGCCCGGTTCTCAGCCCCAGGCTGGAGGCACCAATCCTCCCAGGGTCAGATCCAGCTACAGAGCCCCAGGGTCTTTGCTGGCTCTGATGTGCTGAATGTCCTTTCTCTCCTGTGACTGGGGCAGTGAGATCCTACGGTCAGCCAGCTCGGGTCCAGAGGTGGAGTCCAATGCCACATGGGCCACACGGTCTGAGAGAGTTGGAGGCCAGTCCCCAGAGGGAAATCAGTATACTGCTGTCGGACAAGAGAAGGGGTGCACCGCAGGCAAAAATGACCAAGGCCCATCATAGCCAGTAACGCTTCAGTGAGAAATAGCCTATTAGAACACACAGTCTAGAGAAGAGGCAGGATGAGGAGCCAACAGGATAAGAACCAGGCGTTCTGAAGGGAAAAAGGACTAGGACAGGTTGGAGCGGCCTGACGACTTCTGAGAGTCACTTGATGTGCAGGAGGCACAACTGTGGTACAGGAGTGAAGCCCCTAAATGCATGGCATTTGTTCGGTCCCAGAGGCACGTGTGAAAGGTAAACCACCATCTCCCTGTTCAGGAGGAAAGAAGCCGAGGCTCAGATGTACAAAAAACCTGCACGCAACCCCCAGCTTGAAAGGGGCAGAGGCAGGATTAGAACTCAGGTCTCTGGCTCCATGGCCAGGTTTGGACCTGCTGCAAGATAGTACCTTCCATTCCAAGCCTTGGAGTCAGGAGTGTAGGCCGGGCAGGACACCGACGTGTTTGCTAGTGGTTCTTGAGGATTAGGAAACGGAGGCCCCGGAGAAAGACACTTGACTTGACTTTCCCTGTTGTCGCTCTGTGCCTTGGAGCTCTGAGCCCGTCCTGAAGGCCAGGCCGCCGCTCTCTGGTCTCAGGCTGGCTCTGGGTGTGCACGGGTGTGCGTGCCCTCGAGTGTCTACATGCACCTGTGTGTGCCTGCGTGTGCAGAGCAGAGCTGCCATGCTGTGTGCTCATGGGGGTCTGGAGGGGTTGGTGGACATTTCTTGGCCACACGTTCTTCCAAGGTGCTAGCCCCGGCCCCACCGAGTCACTGCAGCAGCGGTGCTTTACCCTCGGGAATCCCCAAAGCCCTCCCCGGGGCATCTGTAGGCTCCGAAGCCGATCTGCGCGCATGGCGAGCCCATCTACCCCGAACCCCTGTCCACAGCCGCCTGATCTGCCTTCCATTTGGTGCCCACAGGGCGGGGGCCTGGCATCCCCCGCGGTCACCCTCCCGTCGGGGACACCAGCGGAGTGATGTCATCCGCGGGGCTCCCCTTGGGGATGTCTGTGGCCGGCTGGGCCCAGGAGCGTCTGTCTCCCTCCGGATGAGGTCAGAGGCTCTGGCTGGGGATTCGGTTACAGTTTCTTGCCCCGCGGGCTGGCGGTGGCTGCACCAGAATCTGCCCGAGCCCGAGAACGGTGACCGCCAGCAGGGGGCGGCAGCGAGCCCACCACGCGCGGCCAGGCTGCGCGGGGTTCCGGTGCGTTCATAGAGGGAGATGAAGGCACACACGCGTGCACACCGCACACACACGGTGCGACCCGTCTGGCCTGACCCGTGTGGCGTCACTCGTGGGAAGGGAAAGGCGAGCGGGGGTGGTGGTGCGGCGGCTGGGCGCTGGCATCAGCCTGCAGGTCTCCGTGGCTGCCCAGTGTGGCTTTGCAGCCCGCAGAGCACAGTTCAGCAGTGGCCGTGTCCCTGCCGCGTCTGCAGTGCCTCTCTGTCTCCACCACCCGGCCCCTGCAAGCCACTCTCTGGGCCTCAGTGTGCCTGTGAGTGTGGCAGCAGCGGCCCCAGGTTAAAAGCTACACACCCTACCCACCTCCTCAGAGCAGCCTCAGAACCTCCCCTAAGGTTCCAGACACCCCAGACTCCTTCCACAACCTGACCACAGGGCCTTTGCATTTGCTGTGCCTTCTGCCCAGAAAGCTGTCTCAGGTTTCTGCTCATCTGCCACCTCCTCGAGGAAGCTCTCTGCAACCACTCTGTCTAAAATACTATCCTAATACATTGTTTTCTAGTCCTCTTACCCTAGATTTGTTTTTCCTCACTGTGTTTGTAAGGAACTGGTGTGATGACATTCACTTGATTACTTCCTGTCAGTGGAGCTCTCCTGCCAAAGGTCAGCTCCAGGAGGATTGCTATTGCGTCCTTGGACCCAGAACAGGCCTGACATAGTAGACACTCAATGCAGAGAAAGCAAACGTGTTGGATGCAGATTAGATTGCTAGGGAACAAATTGAAATTGTGCTCAGCTGGGTGTGGGGGCACACACCTGCAATCCCAGCACTCTGGGAGGCTGAGGCAAGGGGATCACATGTTTGAGCTTAGCTGAGCCAACTCAGTGACTTAGCAAGACCCCATCTTAAAATTTAAAAATAAAACAGAGCTACAGATGGAGCTCAGTGCAAAGGCCTTGAGTTTAATCTCCAGTCCTCCCAAAACATCACTGAGCTCCAAGCTGGGTTGTGGGATACAGACTAGAAGAGTGCGAGGCGTCGATGAAGGCGTGCTTGCTTCCCGTGGTAGGGAGCAGGAGGGAAGAACTTGGTGAGGGCCTGGGGACCCTGCTTTGCTCCTGGGCAGATGACATTTAATGAGGGGAGACAGGTGTGGAAGGGAAACTTTGCAATTTGGCTGCTTGGTCTGAACCCCAGCCCTGCACCTTTGGGGGTCCAAGCAAGGCAGGCAGGCTCCTAAACAGCGGAGCTGGGAACAGTGACACTTTCCAAGAGATCCGGGGCGGCTCTAATTAGACAGGACAGGTCTCGAAGCTAGCCCAATGCCTGGCACTCAGTGTCCCGGCATCAAAGTTAGCTTTGAAAAGATTCTGTTACATGAGGGGCGATGGGCTGTGCCATTTAGGATACATTGCTTAACCTCTCTGGGCCCCAGGTGCTTGATATGTAAAACAAAACTCAACCTCTGTTCTTCCCAGCGCTAACATCCGGTCCTTGTCCAGCTCCCTAACACTGTGTCCTAAGTCAGCGGAGATTTCTGTAACCTAGTTTTTCTCCTGTTTTGATTTAGCTCCTGGGGACCCTTGTTAAGTTTCAGAAACAAAACCAGAACATCCAAATGGGGTGTTAGGACCTGAGGGCCGCAGTAAACAGGTGCGCAGTGTGACTCCGGACACAGGAGGAGCTACGTGGGTGCAGCCTTGTGCAAGGGACGGGATGTGGGACCTGCAGGCGGGGACAGGCAGGGGCTGCTCCCACCGTGGCCCTGACGACGCCCCGGCGCCGCCCAGACGCTTGGGACTCTGGTGGCTCTGGGGAGGCGAGGTGAGAGCAATGGGGGAAGAGTCAGCTAGTGCTGGGCACGGGAAAGCGCGGCCATCTCCGCCTTCTCCTCGTTAGGGTCATCAGAGTTACCCCTGGCTGAAGACCAGGAGCTCTCATGAGGCGTCAGGAAGGTGGGCGCTCCCAGCCAAAGTGCAAGGGCCCAAGTGGCTCTGCGGAGGCTGCTTCGGGCCCACACGCTGGTGGCTGCGAATCCTTCCCATCCCGGAGAGCCTGGTGCGGCTGAACCCGGCAGTCAGGCTGGGTCCGGACCCGAAAGGCGCCCTGTGCTCACCAGCGACCCCTGGTGGCGGTGAGAAGCATCAACTGAAGGCAGCCTGGGGTGCTGGGAAACAGGACTGGCTCCTGGGACCCCAGGAACCCCAGGGATCTTGGACAATGGGAGGGTGAAGAAGTAGAAAGACCAGCAAGGAAGGATCAGATTTCCTGCTCTTGAGTGCACAATAGCTCAACCGGAAGCAGGAAAGCGATAATGAGGCACCTCAGTGGTCCTATATTTTTTTTCTTTAAATTTAAATTTTTTTTATCTTTTATTTTTATTTTTATTTTTGGCACTGCTGGGGATGCAACCCAGGGCCTGGTACAGGCTAAGCAAACACTCTACCCCTGAGCTCCACTCCCAGCCCAAGTCATACCTTTTTTGTTAATGCATTTAATAAGATGTAGCAGCGGCTCTAATGAGCACAATAATTTTTGTCTTGTTTTGGCTTGGTTTGATTTGGTTTCTTGACAGGTTGGGAGCTCAGAGCCTGGTAGAGAATAGGCGAGCCCCTACCACTGAGCCCTAACCCTGTCTTTACGGAAGGATCACGTAATAAATATTTCAGGTTTTGCGGGCTTTAGAGTTTCTGTTCCAAAAAATAAATCCACTACCTCAAAGGACGCAAGCAGCCACTGAAAGCAGGCGGGACAACGTGGGGCTGCATTTCCCGGGTGGCTTTCTTCACAGCAGCAGCCAAGCAGCCATGGGCCATGGTTTGCTGGGCCCTGGGATAAACGGTTCAGGCTGACCTTTCTACCTTCCTAAAATGGAAATCACCTATCGTTTTATGAAATGTTCTTTCCTCCTCTGGACAGGTTGAATAATTGCTATATGTCCCTTTGTGTTAGTGGAGACATTGATTATTCTCTTCTCCTCGTGACCACTTGAAGCTCAGTCACAGATCTGCTTACTGCTCCTTTGCGTTTGATGAGTTACTCCCGATTCTGCCATGTTGGTGTGTATACACACACACACACACACACACTCTCAGGAATGTACTACTTGTGGTTGTAAAACTAAAGTCGCTCATCTGCTCCGAGAGCCTGGAAAAGTTTATAAATATCAAATAGTATCTGCTGGCATTGTCTAACCAAGACACATCACTGCCTACTCTGCACCCCCACCCCAGTCTGGCCACAGCCTTGTGATATAAGACACAAGCTGGCACCAGGATTTTCCACTAGACAACCCGCCTTCTCCAGCAGCCAGCTCGGAGACTGTCTTGCCTCAAAGGTACAGCCAAGTCCAGGGCCTCAGGGGCAGGTCTGGGGAAAAACCACCAAGTGGTTTGGGAAATCACTGGGTTGAAGCTGTTTGGGATTCCCTCCCATCCTGGTCTCCAGACAGACCTGCCCCTCGTCTTGGAGGGATCTTGTTTTATTTTATCTATATATTTTTTTCTGATGTTGGGGATCTAACCCAGGACCTTGTGCATGTAAGGCAAGAACTCTACCACTGAGCCACATCCCCAGCCCTTGGAGGCATTTCTTTTTTTAATCTTTAAGCAGAGTTTTAGCCATGCTGGGTAGCACAGTAGGTCATCATCCTGTGCTCTTAGGTATTTAAAAACAGTGGAGCAATGGATGAAGGTGTGGGTCGTTGTTTAAAAGCAGAGGACATGGGAATCAGCCTGCAGGGTTTGTATCAGGGCTCAGGGAAAGAAAATCCACTGGAGGGACTGACCACAGGGCGCTGACCTTCTGCAACCAAGAGGCTGCTTCTTGGAAGCAGGTGCTCAATCCTTGAGTCAGCAGGGCGGCCACAGGAAGGAAGGAGGGGCAAGAAGTAGGGGAGGATGAAGAGGACCTGTAGGTCCAGCGACAGCTACTGGGACCTCACCAGTCTCACATCACCTCTGAGCAGCCACCTATGGGGACCCACCAAGGATCTGTAGGGGAAGCTGGCATCGGCAGCACGGTGAGCCGATGGCAGGGCGTCCACTTGGGGTGCTCGGCCCACCTGCAGAGCACACAGCAATGGGACATCCACTGCTTCACTTCCGCCTTCTTGATGGCTCCCAAAGTGCGTCCTGTGGCCATGCTAACCAGGAACTACACAGGGACAGGAATTATGGGAGTCCTGGCTTAGCTGAGTCAGCACAATCCCCATCCACCACAGTTGTTACTCTGAAAGTAGCAGTGGGGAAGCTGATCTGGGTTTTTATTAGAACTGTCGCTCCCGACTTTCAGTTTAAATGGAGACCTTGGAGCCATCGATAAGAAAAAGTTCTGTCACAGTAGGAAGGGCTTAGGTTCAGAAAACCTAGATCTCAACAACTCGCTGTGCAGTTTAGGACCAGGTACATAGTCTGTCTGCGATTACACAGCATTGGTCATAAAATGGGATCAATAGTACCCACTGTATGTGGATAATATATATAAGACTCAGCACAGTGACTGCATATAGTCAGTGCTCAATAAATGAAACAGCAATTCATCAAGTCATGTAACAGTGCCATGCACTGGGTGGCATGGTTTCCAGAATATACCAGTCCATTGGCATCTCCCATAGGACTGAACTCTGTGAAGTCAGGGGTTCTGATGAATGGCAGATGGGGGTGGCTGGCTGGCTGGCTGGATGGACGGACAGATGGATGGATGGATGGACTGATGGGTGGGTGACTGGATGGACAGACAGATGGATGGATGGATGGATGAATGGATGAATGGACGGATGGACAGATGGGTGGATGGATGGATGGATGGGTGAATGGCTGGGTGGATGGATGGATGGATGGATGAGTGGATGGATGGATGGTCAGATGGATGGACAGATGGGTGGATGGATGGATGGATGGGTGAATGGCTGGGTGGATGGATGGACAGATGGATGGATGAGTGGATGGATGGATGGACAGATGGATGGACAGATGGGTGGATGGATGCATGAGTGGCTGGGTGGCTGGATGGGTGGATGGGTGGATGGATGGACAGATGGATGGATGGGTGGATGGATGCATGGATGGATGAGGCAGATCCCTCCTGTTTAAATCACTCAGAGTAGCTGGTTAAGTGGCTAAGCCAGGGCTTTCCCGTGCCCTTCTGACCTCTGACTCAGAGCCCTTTCCAGCACAGCCCGCCACAACTGTCCCCTCTGCCAGGACACTCTGGGACTATGGCAGGCAGGTGGCTTGTGTTCAGGTGACCCCTCTCCTTTGATTTCCCTGCTCTCCTGAGGTTGTAGCAAGGCTGTGGGGACCCTGGCTCTGGATGGTGCGCTCCAGCTGCCCACAGAGGCCTTCGCGTTCTGTTGTCGCCAAATCCCGCCTCATCCTGTCCCCCGTCCGTCAGTCACTCCCAGGACGAACGGTGAAGCTGTGAAGTGCTAGGCACTCGGCTGGAAACCGAGGACACTGGGGCAGGGAAAGTAGATGCACCCCCCGCCGGAACTAGCATTCCCAGAGGCCACCAAGACCACCAAAGCGGCCCCAGGGACCACCCTGTGTTCACCCTGCTTGGGGACAACTCGTGTCACCAAAGCGGACATACTGGTAGCCAGGACTTCTGAGGCAAAGCCACACGCAGTGCTTCCGTCTCGCTCTCTGGGAAGCCACTCTGAGGGAAACCAGCTGACACGTGCATGTTCCCAGACCCCGCACCCCATAGCAGCCACCCAGATCAGCTGCTCCCCAATTCCCAGTGCACAGAAACTCTAGGGCTCCCCAGTTCCCAATGCACAGAAACTCTAGAGCTCCCCAATTCCCAGTGCACAGAAACTCTTTTCTATTTGTTGTTTTAAAGTCGCTACATTTTTGGAGTAGTTCGCATGCAGTCACAGACAACTATTATGCGGGGAGAGGTAGGCAGGACCTCAGATCAGCAAAATAAGTACAGGCAGGATGGTGGGTGAGAGCTCTGGAGAAAAAGAAAGCAGAGAAGGCAGAGTGGGGTGCAGGGGTTGTAGCTTTGCATAGGCCACCTGAGAAGGCCTCTAGGAGAAGGTGGCAGCCGTTTGGAGATGGGCAGAAGGAATCAGGAAGCCCACAGATGGGCTTCTAGGTGGAGAAGTGAGTGAGCACATGCAAAGGCCCTGGGGCAGGTGCTCGAGAGTAGAGGCTCTGGAAAGGGGCCCATGTGGCTGAAGCAGGTGAGAGGGCAGACAGCACAGGAGGAGGCTGGAAAGAGGCCCAGGGCCAGACCTTGAGGGGCCTGAGGCCCGGTGAGGAGATGGTGGTCAGAGAGACTCGTGTCCAGCATGCCAGCCACCACCTCCTTCAGTCTGCACCAAATGGGGGAGACCCGCAGACCATCCCTACTGGCTAGATGAGGAAACTGAGGCCTGCGGAGATCAGCTGACTGGCTCACCTGGGATCACAGCTTTAGATCCCGGCTGAGCTGGAATGAAAGGAAGGGCACAGACCGAGTGGAGCCGAAGTCATCCAGGACCCCAGGACCTCCAGGCTGGAATTGGGGGTGGGCCCAAGGCTCTGAGGAGGGGGTGGGGACCCACAGATGCACATGAGTCACCTCAGCGGCAGATCCGCTGGGTACACGCGGTTCCTCGCTCAGCTCCTCAGGGACCGCAGGCCCCGCGAGGGCCCGGCACCCGGCATGTGGGGAGCGCCGCGGCGGGGTCTGCCCTGGCCCCTGGCGGCCTCCTCTGCCCCACATTCGCCGTGGCCGACCGCCAGCCACGCGGGAGCCAAAACGCTGGCTTTTTAAAAAGCCAACAAAGCAGTTTTTGAGAAATCTGAGCCCCGGACGTTAAGATTTTTTTGCTTTCCCTCTGCAGGTTGTAGAACCGCACGGGTGACCCCGGTTGGAAGTGCGTGTACCCCGTTTCCGCTGCTTTGATCTTCATCACATGTTCCTAGTGGGGAACCTGAGGCACCAAGGGGTTAAATAACCACCAAGGTAAAGCAGGCGGGCGGCAAATCACCGCACACTGTGTGGCATGGCCTGGGGAGCTGGGGGGTTGATCTGAGATCATTTGGACAGGTCCTCGCCTGAGTCAGGGGCCCCCAGATTTATAGGTGGGATTTTAGTTCATGGGACTGGTATAAATAAGCAAAGACTAACAGGCAAATTGCTCCTGCTCAACATCCTCCTTCATGAGTAGGGCCCCAATTTTATTTACTGTGGCATCAAATCTGATCTAAAGACCCCAACAACACCCGCCTTGTTTATAACGAGAGGTAGCCAGAGAGATACATAGTTGAAGTAGGCTCTTTATGACAAATTTCCTCGCTCACCGGAAGCTGAGCCTTTTTGAGCCCTCCCTTCTTTTGCCTCCTTTTTGCCGCCTGGAATGCCAACATAATGGCTGGAGCCCTGGCAGCCATCTCAGACCGTGGTTTGTCATTAAGCAAGACCACTGTGTGCCAAGGGTGTTGGGACACAAACCTGGTGCACTGATAACATCAAAACACCCCCCAGGCCAGAGCTGAACCTCCTTCTACGCAAGAGGCGGTCAGCTGAACTTGGGTTTCTGCTGCATTGCTATGTGCACAGCACTGTCTGCTGAGCCACTGCAGCGTACCGATCACTGTGCTGAGGGCTGCGCTCACAGCCTCTCCCGGAACCCTTACCATAACCCAAGGAGGCGGGTGGGCCCTGGGCCCAGGGGCCCTGCAATGGATCTTGGGGTTTAGACTGGTAGCTCCATCCCGCTGTGCCTCACCGTCCTTCCTTCTAACGTGGGAGCAGCCGCAGCGTCCACCTCAGACTTGTTTTGTGGCTGCTCGAGATCGCATGCATCCAGCACGTGGAACCACGTGCGGCACACGGGAGGCGCCCTGTGCGTGCCAGCGGGGACCCCGATTGTGGGTGGGGGAGTGAACGAGGTGGCTGGGTTTCCGCTGTGGCTGGGGGCGGGAGGGGAGCAGAAATTTGAATTGAGACAGGATCCCATTGCCAAAATAAAATTAGATACTCTTTAGATGATCTACGATAAGCGTTGCTTTTATCTTGAATTCTATGTCGTGTAATGTCACCTGCACCTATAAAATAACTAATATGAAACTAGTGTGTCAGTAATTCAGCTAGTGAAGTGATGTTCAGTTTTTAAAGCATAAGTCAGGCACAGTGGTTCACCCTTGCCCTCTCAGCTACTCAGGAAACTGAGGCAGGAGGATCACACGTGCAAGGCCTGTCTGGGCAACTTAGCAAGACCGTGTCTTAAAATTAAAAATGGATTAATGACTGGGGATTGTAGCTCAGTGATACAGTGCTTGCTTAGTATGTGTGTGAGGCCCTGGATTAGATCCCCAGCAGTGCAAAAGTAAAATAAATAAACACAGATAGACAGAGCCCTACTGTGCACTTACGTGGGGGCAGTGGCCACGTGGAGGACGGCTCTGCCCTGGGCAACAGAGAATGCAGGGGCCAGCGGACACCTGGGTGAGTCTCTTCACCCAGGAGTCAGTGGGGTTACGAATGAGCCGCACCTAGCTGTCCTGGTGCAGAAAGTCAATGAGATCTCTGATCAGGCTTCCTAGAACTAGAAGAAATAAGACTCACATCCGCACAAGTAACCCCTGAGCCTTGTACGTAGGATGTGACCTGTGCGACAGCCATACTTTTTACGCGGTGATCTTCATGCGGTGTATTCTGTTGACTCTCTGGCGACCGCACCGCCCTGGGTCCCACGGGGCATGGGGACTGAGTTCACGTGGGAAGCATTTTCCTCTCACTCTGCCCATGGGGAGAAACAGCAGCTCACGGGAAACCAGAGCATCTGCCGCCAGCTCACCGCTGCCAGCTGCAGCCACGGCGTGTCACGTCTGCTTCTGCTGCCGTCTGAAAACGCCACCCTCCTGCGCACCGGCGTCCCCTCTGGGGAGAAGTGCGGGCTTTGTGCTGTGACATCACCCCCGGGGTCAGGCTCAGTGCTGACAGGGCTGGCGACATACTTGTGGGCTGGAGTCATCTCTGCGCTGGGCCGGGCCGCTCGTCCTCATCACGGGTGTTTTGGGGGGCCTGGTGTGGCTGTGAACGCGCTCCCTCTTAGCTGATCACTCGCTCGGGTGTTTCAGGCTGCTGACCCGGAGAGGTCATGTATGGGACCCGTAGGGAGTGGTTTGCCCCTTGGGGGACATCGAGTGGGGTCCAGTTTTGGTTGTTCCCCCCAGGGGAGGAGGATGGGGTGCTGCTGAGCCACCTGTAGCAGACAGAACAGTGCCACCCCAGAGAAGCACCCACCCGAAGGTCGGTAGCACCAAGCTGGAAGCCGATCTTGATTGTCCTTGCCTGCCTAGCGCGTTCTGGGGCCCTCAGGCCTGGAGATGAGGCTTCTGGTGGGGAAGCCAGGCTTTGAAGCTGACAGGTAAATAAGCACTACTTCCCAAGATCATCCCAGGTGACTCGGCCGCCACAAGGACAAGGGCAGCACCTCGCACTGGCACAGGGCTGGCTCGCACAAGGCCTCTGGGGGCCGACTCGGATTTGGCTGTGGTCATGGGCCCTCAGGTCTGCTGTTGGCTAAGGCTGTGTCCTTGGGCAAGGTCGCTGCTCTGTGCCTGGGTTTCTACATCTGTGACATGGCACTTGTCACGGGCCCCGCCTCGGTGCATGACAGGGACCCAGGGAGGGGAGACGTGACTCTGGAGCATACCTGGCTCACACTGAGTGCTCAGGACACGTTAGCGACTTCATTCACGTACTCATTCATTCTTCCTGCTCACCGCTTCCGCGCTGACTCCTGGGACCCCCGTCACTGTCCGGGGCTCTCATTGGCCAAGTGTCCCCAGTGCAGAGCAACGGATCCACCGGGAGGCACCCGAGGGTTGGGGACCCAGACTGGATGACCAGCAGGCACCTCCACACACAGTCTGTTCTGGCCCTGGGGCAGAGGGCACAGCTGCAGCTCCGTAGCCCCAGCAGGGACTCAGGGTTGCCATGGTCATCGTGACTGGCGAGGTGCTGTGCAGCTGCCCTCTGTCTCGGTGACTGCATCTGAGCAGTCTGGGTTGAGTGTGGAGCAGCCGTGTCCCCAAGACAGAAGCCGAGGTGGCAGTGGGGAGGTCACAGCCCAACCACAGGACCCTCTCTCGCCCCTGCACTGTCAGTTGAGCATGAAGTCTGGCACTGTCCGCGGCTTCCTTTTGGGGGAGCAGACACCAGCACAGGGCTGTCATTCATGGGCTCCCCAAGGGCAGTGCCCCCAGCCAGCAGTCTCCACAGTGCCACTGCTTCCTAGACTCAGACCCAGATGCAGCGCTTACCTGACTTTGAGGAAACCATCCCTTCCCCAACACAGCTTCTTGGGGTCCCCCCACCCTATTCCCGGAAAACTCACCTGGACCTGGAGGGGAACTCATGAGGGTGGTTAGTAGGACAGCTCACCAGGCTGGAACCAACCTCTTCCATCCCATTTCTTTTTTAAGTGGGGAGTTTGAATGTGCTGCCATAGTCTATTGAGTTGTTTTTAAAATTTAAATTCATTTTGTGGGATACTTTAAACTTCTTCCTGTATTTTCTGCTTTAAATTAAGAACAGGATATAGAAATGACTCTCTAACCTTTCTCCTTCTTCAATTTTTAACAGAATAAATGTGATAAATAGTGGGACATAGCGGTACACACCTATAATCCCAGCATGCCAGGAGGCTGAAGCAGGAGGATCACAAATCTGAGCCCTGCCTGGACCATTTAGAGACTCAGTGAGACCCTCTCTCTAAACTAAGGGAAGCAAAAGTTGTAGCTCAGTGCAAAGTCCCTGCATTCAATCCCCAATACCACAAAAAAGTATAAATGAATAAAATAAAGATAATTTTAAAACACATTAAACATCACACAAAAACAACTCTCGTCAAGGGGTTAATTTCAAATAAAAACCGTAGAATAATAACATTAGCTGTCATAGTAAAGATCGCATCGTACCACAGTGATATATGTGCACCCATGTTTAGAGCAGCTCATGGACCTTGCTGGTTCCTGTGAGCTGGCCTGGTTTCTTAGCCCTTTGTCAGTATAAGCTAGACACTAATTTTGTGCCCATTTTATAGATGGGGAAACTGAGGCAGGAGGTAATGAGGTAACTTGGCAGAGGTGACCTTGCTAGTAGGTGACTGAGTGGGGATCCGAGGCCAGGCTATCACTCCAGAGTCTGGGTTCCTGGCCACTGACCGATGAGACCCAGGAGGACTGGGTTCCCAGTGCCCTCACCTTATGATGACGTCACTCTTTCTCTCCTGCCATGGTCTGCAGAGTAGCAGGGGTTGCAGCGTCCACGACCGCCCTGACCCTCACTGTCTCTTAGTTCAGCTGAGGGTCCACCCTGGTGGGCAGTGAACTCTCTCAAAGTTCCTCCTAGGAGGCTCTGTGAGCCTGCGTGTCTCAGAGGCGTGTATCACACACACAAACTTCAGAGTCACTTCCCTCCAGCTAGTGGAACCTGAGGGTGTCCCTCAAGGGTCTGGCAGGGGTGGCAGTTGGCAGTGGAGCTGTGTTTAATGATGCTTCCTTTTGATCAAGCAGAAAAAAGAAAAGAAAAGAAAACTGGCCCAAATGCTCAAAAGGCTGTTTACAAACTCCTGCTGTGACCACTGACCCACATCTAGTGCTGCTAATCGCAGAAACACAAGCTCTGTGCGCACCATGGAAAGCATTTCAAGGTCGCCCCCACCTTCCACCCTCCCTCCAACACCCGCCACCCCACCAGGAAGCCAGTTCTCTTTGTCACTTGTAATTGCTGTAATTAGTGCTATCTGTACAGAAAGACCAGGCCTGTTTCCTTTGTCGCTCCCTGTCCCAAGCTGTGCCATTAAAACAGAGCTTTGACTTCGGTGGAGTCTAAACAACCAGGTTTAACAGGACTGCATCTGTTAAAGATTCCAGAAGATGAGTCCTGGGTCAGCTTCCCACACAATCACTTATCTCTAGGGTTAGGGTTCACTAAACGTAACAGCACAAAAAAAAATTATGATTTAAATAAGATAAAAATTTATTACACCAAAAATATCATCAGAAATCTAGATGTCTGTCTTTCTCTCTCAATCCTCAGCAGGTGGCCTCCATTCTCAAGGTGATACCATGATTCAAGGTGGCTGCTACAGATCCAGCCATCTCACCCACACTCTAGGCTAGCAGCCAGAAGAATCCAAAGTGTCAAAAGGTGCCTCATGGCCTCCTTTTTATCGTCTTTCTTTTAATATGCTATTAAACTTCCTTTATATTCATAGACCAAACCTAGTTTTGTCGTCCTGTGACGCTGCCCTTAGTTGCAAAGGATCCTGGGAAATGTAGTCTTTGGATACTGGCTGTTGATCAGCAGGTCAGACTGGTAATGGGACTCTCAGCCCTGCAGTTAAGAGTACTGATCACTCAGAACAGTGCTGGGGACCAAGGTGTCCCTGAGGCTTTCCCCATCATCCACTGCCCATGAATCATTAGTTGATCTTGGGGTTTTAGTTGATCTGGTTTTAGGTAATGACTTTCACTCCGGCAAAACTGGAGTCGCTGTGCCCTGTGTTCCCAGGAACCTCTCTAAGGCCTGCCACTGCGCAGCCCAGCGCCATGGTCCCTGCCACCCCGCCACCGGGAACCTGGCCACGTACTGCCAGCCTTGGCCCAGCAGCTCTGCTGGGAAAGGTGCCCCGCCCCGCGTTGGCTGCTCCCTCTCCGGGGGTGGTCCCCTCGCCCTGGGCCCCTCTGCGTTCCTAGAGCTCCTCCCCTGGGGACCGCCTGGACCCCTGGAGGTCAGGTCTGTCCTAAGGTGCAGAGGGGCACGTGGAGGGCTCGGCCCCTTTTCCCCGGGGATGGACCTGAGGGGCACAGTCTTGGGCTGAAGCGGTGGCTCTCACCAGGGCAGTTTTGACCCCAGGGACGCCTGGCAACATCTCCGCACAGCTTGAGGTGGGCCCACTGGGCACGGAGGGGACGGACATCAAGGGGACAGCGATGCCGCAGCTCTCTCTCTGCCACGCCTGCTGCCACCCACCCCTGCTTTGGAGTCTACGGATATGGGCGAAAAACAAGCACCCAAAGAAACCTGCCCGCCTGAAATTTGTTGGTGTTGGCTGTTGAGTCCCAGCGATGAGAAAAATGACTGAGACCAACAGGAAAGAGTGCAGTGTGGGGTGGAAGAGGGGGGCAGTGGGGAGCCGGACCGTGCAGGGCCCCTCACCCAAGGAGTGTGCGCTGTGGTCCGTCAGAGAATGCAGTGGAGGACTGTGTGTGTTTTGGGGTTTGGGGTTTTTTTTTACAGTACTGGGGATTGAACCCAGGGACTTCATCCTGAGTTACATCCCCAGCCTTATTTATTTATTTATTTATTTATTTATTATTTCGAGACAAAGCCTCACTAAGTCACTAAATTGCCCAATCTGGGCTCAACTCGGCAGTCCTCCTGTCTCAGCCTACCAGAGCGCTGAGATTACAAGGTGTGAGGCACCAGCCCCGGGGCCAGCAGAGAATTAGTTACACCACAGATGCGAATGGTACTTGTCGTTAGTAGTAACTGACACGCTGAGACTTTGCCTGCGTCCTAGGTTTCCCGATTTCACTTGTTTAGATGGAAGTTCGGTAAGAATGGTAAGCGTGCAGTCGGGATCAGCCCCACAGCGGTGCAGCTGCGTGGTGGGGCCTCCCGCCTGCTTTAACATTCTGCTTTTTGTTGTCTTGAAAGTCTTCGGAATTGTTTCTTTGCATTTGGGCTTTGTAAGTGAGGCCCGGTGGGCTGCAGGAGCGAGCAGGGGGTGGAAGAGAGAGTTGTGACACTCAGATCCCCTGTCCCCAAGCCCTCACTGCCCCGTGGCCTTGGAATTCTGTGTGAGTCAGCAAGACTCAGGGCGAACACGCGGAGGTAGGGCCGAGTGAGCGGACCGCGCACAGCTGTCCCCTGGAGCAGGAGGAAAGCGGAAGGAAACAGGCCGGCCGGGAGCCCTTTCCTGCCATGCCACCTGCCCTGAACGTGGGGACTGGGCAGGAAGGACAGCTGCGGGCAGCCGGGATTCTTTCCTTTCCTCTCATCAATGAGTGCCGGTGAGGGCACTAGGCATCTTGCGTGCGTGGCGGGAAGTGAACTACAACCAACCAGGTGTCTTCCTCCGGCACCTCCCCCAACCCGGAGAGAACCCTGCCGTGCGCGTGGCCAAGCCCCGGCACCCTGGTTGTGAAATTTTGGCAGTTCTGCTATGGGTTAAATGCTCTATTATCTGCATTTAAAATTGAGATCACACCCCCTTAACAATGCATAGTGAAGATCCATATGCCAATAATTTAAAAATTGTAATGTTTCCTTGCTTAAACAACATTAAGTAGTGAAGAAAAAGCATCCAGAGAGCTAAAGACTGACCCAAACTGAAAGAAAGGAACACAGGTTAGCACTGTGAATGGCCTTTTTTTTTTTTTTTTGGTCCTGCTTTTCTAGCAAGGGCCCCCTGTGCTTTCCTCTTACAGTGGCCCCACAAGTTCCGTCCTGTGCAGGATGGAAAGAAGCCAGGGCAACCAGGAGCAGGGCACAGAGCGAGGCTCGTGGTGGGCTTGGCGCCAGGCCCGAAGCCCCCCTTTTCGGAGGGGAAGGAGCTGTGATTTGTTGTGCTCCATTCAGCTAATCAAGCTGCCGGGCAGGCATCAGCAGTAACCGAGGCTCTAGCACAATATTGTCTTTGGCTCCTGGCCCCACCTTGAAGGTGAAGTTTAGGGGGGCAGTGCTGCTCTGAGTTCGCTCCCTCGGGTCCCTCTGGAGGTGCCCAGGCACGAAGAAAGCTCATTTTTCTGCTCTTAAAAACAATCAGGCCCTTTTCCTCTATTACTTAGTCTTTTATTTTCAGTCTAATTTAGAAAGGGTGAGGGGCATGGTTTGGTCTGTCCCCAGCCCCTAGGAAAGGCTGTGCACAGAAGCCCAGGGCCCAGCTAATCTCTGTAAGTCGTACCTATGAGACAGGGTCTTGCTGTATAGTTCAGGCTGGCCTCGAACTCACTGTGTAGCTCAGGCTGGCCTGGAAGTCATGGCAATCCTCATGCCTCAGCCTCCCAAGTGCTGGGATTACAGGCATGCACCACCAAACCCAGCCTGGAGCCCTATTTATGAGGAAGGCACCGAGGCACCACCAGGTGTCCCCGGGTGGCCCAGCACTGTTCCACCACTGGCCATCACACCAGGTCAGCTCTGCCCTGTGCGATCAGCTTCCAGAGCAGGCAGGTGGGGAGCAGAGACAGAGGTCGCAGGTAGCTTTCCCAGGACGCCGTCCTCTAGCACCCTCAGGTGTCCCTGCCCCGTGGACCAGGTGGAAGGACCATGCGCTGGCGATCCGGAAGGAGCAGGGAGGGAAGCCAGGCGGTGCAGGAAGTTTGCCACAGGGCCCAGCGCAGCCAGTAGCTCTGCCACCATCTGGGTGTCCGGGTGTGGACGTGGGGAGCGTCCTCTAGTGCAGGCATTCAGCACACAAGCTAGGTGAGGACGCCGAGCTTGGGCTGGGCACCATGTGACTGTGACCTTGATCGACATCTCTTCCAGTGACCTCGGGGGACACCTCGCATCCCGCCACAGCTCAGCTTTCCTCTCTGCATATTGGGCTGGAGATCATTTTGTCTCTCGGCCCATTGTCCCATGGGGCTAGGGACTGGGTCCGACTCACTCACCTCCACATCCCCGGGTCTCCAGGTGCTCTGCACAGAGTGGGCGTTCAGCTGACACTAAATCTCACTGATTAATGGGGGCATGGAAATTGGAAGTCCTGTTCCCTGACTCTGGGGGTTCACATCGAGACCCCCAGCTAGGAGGACTGCAGGTCAGGAAGCTGCAGCTGACGTCTAAGGAGCCATCCGCAAAGCCCAGGCACCCCCGGCCTTCCCCAGGGAGACATCTTCCAGCCAGTTGTGTGTGGCACTGGGGCCTTCACAGTGATTTGCATCCCTGACCCTTTTTAATTTTTTATTCTGAGAGCAGGTCTTGCTAAATTGCCCAAGATGGGCTTGAACTTGCAACCCTCCTGCCTCAGTCTCCCAGAGTGCTGGGATCACAGGTGCGCAGCACAATGTCTGGCTTCTTTCAGCCAACTACAAACAGGAGGTAAAAGTATGTGAAACACACGGCCGGTGGAACAAACATCCCATGAAGATATGCGAGGGACTATGAGCTCAGAGTCCCCTGTGGGGTGCCAGTGCAGAGGCCTTGACTTGCTGGTTCCTCTAAGCCTCTCAGAACCTCAGTTTCCTCATCCATAAAATGAGGGTGCTGCGGCCCAGCTCGCAGGGCGAGATGAGGCCATGCCTGGGTTAAGCTCTTCTGGCCCCTAGCAGGTACTGGACCGTGATGTGGGGTCGTGGGTGCTGCCTTGGAGGCAGCCTTGGTCAGATGGGCACCACGTCTGGCTTCAAATTCCACCTTCATCGCTGATGCCTCTGCAGCTAAGCCTCAGTCTTCTCATCTGTGCAGTGGGGACGACATGGGGCCTGGTGGTGGGATTAAGTGGGACCCTGAGCCCACCACTGCCTGTGTGTGCCCAGTTTGCCAAGGGCAGTGTGGCAAGGCCCAGCCTTCGTCGCCCAGATAGGTGGGAGAGAGCTGGAAGCCATCTCTCCATTAAGCCACTGTTTTATTTGGGGGCCCCAGAGCAGCAGCTGACACTGCACCCTAAATGATACCTTTGCGGCTCTGGCAAGTTGTAAAACAACTGAGTGGAAGAACGCGTGTGTGTGCCAGACAAAAGCGATCTGCAGGCCGGCCCGGCTGCGGGGCTCTCCGTAGACCCGGAAACTGGCCCCGGTGGAGGGGTGACACCAGAGCCAGCCTTGGCTAGAGAAGGGCGGAGTACGCTGGCCCTCGGTGTCTGCAGGGCCCCGGGACACCCGGCTCCTCAGATGCTCAGGCCCCCGTGGAAAGCGCTGCAGTGTGGTCACCTGCAATGTTCTCCCCATACTTGGATCCGCCCCTACATGACTTATCGCACCCCAGATAACAAAAATACTGTGTCAATAGTCATTATGCTGTATTGCTTAGGGGACAATGGCAAGAAAATGGTCTGCCCGTGTTTAACACAAGCTCAGTTTCTTAACTATTTTCCATCTGCAGTTGGCTGGGTCCAGGGACGTGGAAGCTGTGGGAAGGAAGGGCTGGCTGTCACAACGGGGATAATTCAGGGGAGCTCACGTCTGTCACAGGTCTGCCGGGACCCCCACAGCGGGCTGTGAGGCGGGGGTGTGAGGGGTTAAGACATTAAGTCCCGGACCAGGACCTCTCCACCCAGGGCCACAGGGACCTCTGCTGTGCTGCACGCCAGTCCTGCCCCATGTTAGTGACCAGGCCGAGGGAGAAGGCATCCCCGGCCCCTGGAGAGATGGCGGTGCCGTTGGGTGCTGGTGGGTGGCTGGGTGCTGGTGGGTGCCAGGAGTGGTGCCCCACAAGCCGAGAAGCAGAAAGGATGTGCGTTCGGGGCCAGAGATTCCCTTTGCTCCCGCCTCCTCTGTGAGAGGCCTCGATGGGGAGGGCCCCGGGTGTGCTGAGTTGAGGGGAGCCCTGCAGATTCCACAGGGGTCCCCTCACCCCAGCCCCGTCAGCACCTCGACTCAGGCAGTGTCGTCACAGAACTGCTCTCCTCCAAACAAAGCGAGGGGCTGCGGTGAGCTGAGGGCGGCCACAAATGAGGGGTCTCTGAGCTGCCAAACCGAGGCCCCACACAGGCTATTTTTGTCAGGAGAGAGGGGGACAGCAGACACGGGACAGCTTGACAATAGGACAGATGTGGCATTACTTTCCGGGTGACCGGGCAGGGCAGCGTCTCCCGCACGCTGTCCCCTCCTGAGCCTGGCCGGGGTTTCAAAGATGAGGCAAAAGCACGGCATGCGGGGGGAGCACCGCCCGGCACTGCCACCCGCAGCTCTGTGCCCGGCGCGGTCCGTGGCGGCTCTGTGAGCCCCGGCTTCCTGTCTGAGCAGTGGGGCGGTGCGTGCAGCTCCCGGCCAGGGCTGAGAGGACCCTGTAAGACAGTACGAAGCCTCTACAAATGACCGCGAGCACATCTTTAGCTGGTTTCACAGGAGCAAAGGCTGAACGCGACCTAAAGTTAGTGCGCTGTAGGCCTCGAGTCAAGGCGTGGCAGGGGCTCCTCCCGGAGACTCCAGGCCAGTCTGTTTTCTGGCCTTTTTCAGCTTTAGACCTCTCTCGGTTCCGTGGCTCAGGGCCCCTCCTTCACGTGCCAAGCTGGCAGTGAAGCATCTTAGGAGCAAGCACCCCAGAGTACTCTCTCTCTCTCTCTGTCTGTTTCTCCACCTCTCTCTGCGTCTATTTCTGTCTCTGTATGTTTCTCTGGCTCTCTCTGACTCTCTGTGTCTCTCTCTTTGCCTCTCTGTGACTGTCTCTCAGTCTCTGTGTGTCTCTGTGTCTCTGTCTCTTTGTGTGTGTCTCTGTCTTTTCCTTCCTCCCAGGGTCGCAGCTCCCTCTCTGATGTGACCCTCCCGCCTCCTCTATAAGGCCCACCCGGCTGATCTAGGGCCATCATCCCGGATCCTTAATCACCCCTGCGAAGTCCCTGTTGCCGTAGAAACATTTTCACAGACCCCAGGATTAGAATTGGGTCTTTGAGGGTCATCTTTCTGCACTTGCAGCGGGCGATGCTGGTGTAAAGGTGGGGAGGGGCCAAGAACACATTTTATGGAGACCGTCGGGGTCTTTATATTTCAAGGTGTGTGTAACAGAAGCCCAATGAACAGAGGCTAAAACAAAATTAAACCTCTCTCCCCTCTCCCCTCCCCGTCCCCCTGTCTCTCTCAAGGTTGGGCCACAATGTCCCTTTCAGCTGACCAGAGCTGGAGGGCGAATCCACCAGGCCAGCGACCCGTAGGGAACCTTGCTGGTCATGTCCCTCCCAAGGGAACACTGCTCCTAGTTTTCCCACCATTCCAATGAGAGCCCCTTTGGGGAAGGAGACTGAATAAGGTTGTCAGAGAGTCAATGCCAGTAACAGAAACAAACCAACTCAATCTTTATTATAAACCTAGAACAATGTTCAAGGCCTACAAGACATTTGGAGAAAACATCACAAAAGAGAGAGATCAACATGGATAGATTGAGTAGTTCACACTGTAATAAGCAGAGATAATTCTGGGGAAATAAATACAAAATTGTCTCCATTCTGGCTTGTAGCAGTGGCAGGATTTGATGAGACTGTCACATCAACGAAGCAAGAACAGGCTGCACGCAAGTGGAGCAGGTGGAGGAGACGGAATAGCTCTTCAGAAAGAGAAATACAGTTATATTTGAAAATTTCAGTGAATGGACTGAAAAACAGATGATGATAAAGTTATGTGAGAGATAGAATTGAAGGAATCTTATTGGACAGCAAATGGATAAAACTGGAAAGTAGAAAAGTTGGGACAGTTAAGAATAAATCCAGGCGCTCAAACCTCTCTATGATGGGAATTTCAAAAGAAGAGTAGAGAGAGTAGAGGGAAAGGAATAATCGAAGAAATGAGGGGACCATTTCTCCCCACATCCTACCTTGAGTCTTCAAATTGCAGAGTTCCACCTGGTGCCAGTTGCAACGTGATTGTACAAATACAGAGGCCACCCGGTGGGCATTCAGAAATAATAATGTGGCCCAAAACAAGAGACTGAAAATCAGACTCACACCAGATTTGTCTTTTACTCTGATGCCAGAGAATGATGAAAATACATCTTTTATGTTCTGAGGGCAAAATATCTTCAATAAGGATTCCTAAATAGCCAAGAAAATAATGTTCCTGTTAGGCATTCTGGCATTCAAAAATTCCCAAACCATGTGCTTGATGAAAAAATGACCCAAGGATGTATGTCAAACCCCACCACCACCTCATAAAAATAAAACACCTGAGGAAGAGGGTGCCATGAGCATTTTTGAGAGTGGTGGTTTACAATTACTGGGGGCAGGGGGTGATGGATAGAAGAAAAAAGCTTGGGAAGCTCTGCTTTGATGGATGAAGGTTTGGTGACTCAGGGTTACCTCTCCTTCTCAATGGGTCAATTCACACTTAGCTCTTCAATGAATACTATTTCCTTGCTCATCGCATAAATGCTGTTCACTGGCTTTCAAGTTTAAGGAGTCAAACTATTCAAAGATTCAGTTCTACATTCTAGAACGGCATCGGTGCTAACGGCGCTAACCAATCTGGTCTGTGCCAGGTACAGCTCCAAGCATTCAACCCAGATTAATATCAAGCATGGCGATTTTCATCCTTCTGCGTAACAGCCCTAGAAAGCAGCTGCTGTCCTCGTCTCCATTTTTACCGATGTGGAAAGGAAAACACAGAGAGGCTGAGTCACCCGCCCAAAGCTACACAGCAAGTGGCAGAAGCAGGAATTGAATTCAGACTAACCTTAGGGCACGGAGATTAAAATTATATAATTCACGTGGATGGAGGAGGGGGAAGAACAGAAGTCAAAGTAACTGCACTGATTTCCTATTTTCCAATGAAAGGAATTGTTTGATGCTATTCAAAGCTGACAAATAAGAGGTCAAATCAGACTCTGTCTGGGTCCCCAGAAGGCATCATCAGGGCCGAGTCCCTTCCACTTTGGGGTCCTTTCTACACCCCCTCCTCAACTGATCTTCAGGGCTGCCATCCTTCTGCTTCCTGCACCCCAGAGAGGGCTGGCTTTTGCTCCCGATAAGCCCAGTTCTGCGTTTCAGACTCAGACTTCTGGGCTGTATCTCCGTGGTCCTTGCCATGAGTCACCAGAGCCGGCCACCCTGGCTATCTCAGGGAACCGGAGATCCCCCTAATTCCCTCCAGCTGCGCCTCTGCAGGGCTGAGGTCATCCACGCTGGCGCAGGAGCGAGCAGGGCTTGTTGTGTCTTTGTTTCATTCAGATGGTTTGGGCCATGACTCACTCCACTTCTCCTCTCTTGCTTTTTAAACCAGGGCACCGTCTGGGAGTCGTTTTTGATTAGACGTTGACCTCAGAAATATGCTCGCATCATTTTGAAAACATCTCCTAGCACCACAGAAATCGACTGTGATGGAGGGAGGACACTGAGGGGATGGTGGCCAGGACTGGGTGTGTGCGCTGCCGCTGCTGGGGACAAGGGCCTTCCCGAATGCTCCCGGGACTGCTGGCCTGGATCAGTGAGGATGCCAGCCCCATCCCAGCCCTGGACACACGTGTGACCAGGGCCCGCCCTGGGGATGGTGGTCATGACCATCATCCTTGTCATCCTTGTCATCCTCAGCAGTGCTGGCTGCCATTGTGGCGCGTTTATTCTGGGCCACACCATTTCTAAAGGAGTCACGCTATGCCACCTCATTCCCTTCTCACAGCACCCTGCCAGGCAGGTACCTTGGCACTGGAGGTCCGAATGCATCATCAGGTACCTCTCGGGAGCTGGGGAGGTTAGGGTAGGAGGCCATGCCCTCGGCCCACCTGGCACAGGACCATCTGGCAGCTGAAGTCAGAGCCCCAGAGGGCACCCAGGAAGTGGGAGCGGCCGAAGTAAAGGCTGGAGGGGTGATGCTGTGGAGCGTGAGCCTCGTGGTGTGGCTGCGCCTTGACGGAGCACCCGCACCCTAACAGCGCCTGCACCCTGACAACAGGGCACCTGCACCCCGAAAGGGTCTCATGGCGGTGTGGGAGGGGGCGCCAGGTCCAGCCCCACCTTCCCTCCCAGCGTGCCCTGCACCGCCCCTGCCACAGCGTGTGTAAACTGACCCACAGCCCTTTCCTGCACCAAGTCTCCCTGCTACCCCTCCCTCTAGCCCTGAGCTGGGGTCTCGACACCCTGGGAACCTCCAGTGTATTTTGCTTTGTTTCCTTCATTGAGCTGTATTTAAAACTCAACAATTATTTGCTGAGTGTCTGCTCTGTGCTGGGCAGTGCAGGGAGAGGTGGCTCTGGGAACACAGGTGGCAACCTTGGGAATGCAGGAGGAGGCCCACCAGAGCACCTGTCCCCATGGCTCAGAGGCCAGCGGGTTGGTGTGGATGTGTCATGTGACCACGCGACACACATTAGACCCACCGATCGTGGTTTCCAGGATCAGCGCTGCTATGACACCGGTGAGGTCAGGAGGGCTTCCTGGGGCATGAGAGGGCGAAAGCTGAGCTCTGAGTAGGCGTCTGAGTTCTGCTAACGGCATCAGGAGCGCCACAGTATCCGTTCAGGGAGGCAGCGAGCCCTTGGAAAGTGCCCCTGTCTCAGAGGGTGGCAGGAGGCTGCAGTGGGGACAGAATGGGGATCGGACTGTGACCTGGTAGACAGAGCTGGGTGGCGTCCTGAGATTCAGAAGAGGCAAGGTCATTGCCCGGCTGGCCATTGCCTCCACTCCCCTCACAAGATCAAAGTCCCTGGTGTCAGAGATGGGCTCCCCACTGGGTGACCTGGCACAGACATGAAGAAATTCAGCCTGACGTTACGGGCAGACTGCCCAGGTGGGGTCTCCGAGGCCCCCCTTCATGGCTTTGGGCAGGTTGCTTAAGCTTCCTGTGCCTCGGTTTCCTCATACATAAAGTGGGTCGGCGACAGCAGAACAACCTCCGGGTCACCTGGGATTTTGAGTGACCTCAGAAAGGACAGAGAACCAGTGCTCGCCTTCCTGAAACAGTGCTCTGAGGAGAAGGTGGTGCTCACCCATCAGCAGGGAGAGAGGCACCAGAGAATCGCTGTTAATAATTTGAGGGATATTTATTTTTAAGAACAAAAAAAGACACCAAAGTAATCTTTACAGGAAATTCTGAAATTACTCGGCCTTTCTTACTCTTCCAGGCCCGCTTACCACTGGGTCTGCTGGGATGTAGGTGGGGGCACCGGGCATCCTGGGTTCTTCAGGCTTTGTGGCTTTAAAGGTTATGGTAGGAGCCTGGTGGAAGACACCGAGAATGTCGGCTGTGGCCTTGGACAGCAGCTGAGCCGGGGTTCTGCCCACAGAGCAGGGACTGCGCTGGCCCGGAGTTTACGGGCTCCAGCCAGGGCCCCAGCTGGGTTCCTCTAGGGGGCAGCGGGGCTCCACCAGACGCCGCTGGGAGGCTCCTCCCTCTGTCTTCCCAGAGGCCAGGAAATGCTTCTCCTCTCTGAAGTAGCTTCCAAGTTGGGCCTGAAGGGAAGTCTTTGCACACACACCGTTGGCTCTGACTGGATCCCGACCCATCTTTCACACTCAGGTTCTTGGGGGACATTAAACTCATTAGGAAGGCGAATCTTCGGTGTCACAGCAGCACCTGAACATTTCTTAAAAAGAAACCCACTTAGGGGACACTCTGGAGTTCCAAGTGACTAAGAGGGCATCTCCCTCCAGCCTGGATGTGGAAGGAAGTTCGGTTTCAGGGCCTCATAATTTTTACGTGGAGGAAACATCCTATTTCCACACTGGTGTTCCTGGCCAGATTCGGGTGTTTAGATTCCCGAAACAAATCTCCTGGACCTTGACCCATTCATCTACCTGCTCCTCCTCCTCCTCCTCGTTTGTCCAATGCCCTGTGTTCTGGGTAGGCACTGAGACCCCTGAAGGTCCGAGAGCCATGGGCAGCGTCCCCGTAGTCCACGTTCCCAGTTTGGGTAAGGGCAGGTGTGGCGAGCGTATCTGCTTTGGCTCCAGATCCTAACTTTGCTACTTCCCAGCTGTCTGGCCATCTGCAAGTGTCCCCATGCCCCAACCTGCAGCTCACCTGAACAACAAAGAGAGCCACCTTGCAGGTGACTGCGAGGCTGTGATGGGATCCTGAGTCATGGGTGCCAGGCACACCATGAACATGGCCAGCCACACCCTCTCTGCCCTCTGTCCCTCCAGCCCAAGCCCTCCTTCCAGACTGGCTATGTCCTTCCCATGACACCTGTGACAGGCCTCTGCACATGTGTGCATCCTGTCCCTCCACTGTGTCCAAGACACCCCTGTTCTAGGCACATGGCTGGGGTCAGTAAGTACTTGTGGAGTGCATGAATGAATGAATATGAGCTTGTGATACAGTTCTCTGGGCCTCAGGTTCCCCAACTGTGCTGTGGGGATGATGGTATCAGAAGTCTCACAGGTGGCTTTGGATATCTGATATGAGCCAGCCTGGGCCGGGCCATTCAGCTCAGACATTTGACAGCTGCAGATGTGGTTCCAGTTTCTGGGTCAGATCTTAAGGCTTTCCCTGGCTTTCCAGTGTGGGCAGGGGAATCGCCAGCACCCTGTCCCGAGTGCAGCCCAGGGCAGTGGGGCCGCCAGGCAACCATCGATTCAGGGCCACACCAGATGTCAAGGCCTCCTGGACACCAGGTGGAGGAGGAGGAGTCAGGAGGAAATCTGAGGTGCAGGGAAGCAGGTCACCTGCCTGTGTGTGAGGCAGCATTGAGCCCTGCTCTCTCATCTGCCCCTTGTGAAACAGCTGGTGACAGTGGGAAGAGGTGGTCACTGTGACAGGCCTCCATGATGGCCAAGAGCGAGGGCTCCTGAGGCACACGGTGGACCCGGGTGGGTGTTGGCTTGGCAGCTCAGCAGTTGGGTGGCCTTGGGCAGGTGACTTCACACTCCCAAGGTGCAATTTCCTATAAAAGGGAAGTGATACTGACTCTGCCCATCCAGAGCGATAGTGAGACTCACTGGCACAGCAGGGGGAGTTGTCACCGTGCTGAGTTCAACACTTCAGAGTGTGGTGTCCCCAACATTAGTCCTGAGCCCCACTCCAATTGGCCCCGTAGATCAAGTGACTCAGGAAACATCACCTCTGCAGTTCCCTTGGAGATAGCCGCTGTGGTCCTCAGTGTCTTTGGGGCCCTGAGACTGCAGCCGCGGAGAGCAAAGGCTTTCTCCTTGAACTTGGTGATGAACCGCATCCCTGCTTCCCTCAGCATTCCCACGTAGCACCTGCCAGCAGAGCTCAAGGCGGGTGTGGGCAAAGGCTGAGCTAATCAGATTCCAGTCCTGTGACAGATGGAGACCGCAGAGCCCAAGGAGGTGTTGGCAGCGCACTCGTCAGGAGGGCAAGCGCCGAAATCACAGAGAACCGAGTTTGCAGCCCAGGTCTGCCGCCCTCCCTCAGGCCCTGGAGGAGTCACAGCCCCTCTCAGAGTCTCCTGCCTGGCAGGCAAAGGCAGATAATCAGAGTGCTTCCCAACGGGGGGCTTTGGGCAGCCCACTGCAGTGGCTGCTGTCCACCTGGTCAGTAGCCAGACCAAAGCAAGTGTCACCGTCTGTGCTGGTTTGCTGGTTTCTCGGTGTTGTTGAGACCATTACTACCGCTAAGTGATTTAAGACCGCCCAGATGTGGTGTCTCATCGCTCTGGAGATCAAAGTCTCAAAGTCAAGGCTGTGCTCATCTGGGTACCCCAAGAGGGTCCCTTGCGCACCTTCCCCAGCTTCCAGAGGCCACCACGCTCCTTGGATCACCACAGCTCCTCCTCTGACTCAGGCCCTTGGCCTCCCTCCTATAAAGACCCTTGTGAAGACCCTGGGTCTCTGCAGCATCCGGGACACTCCCCCCACCACCAAGCTTTTCCCTGAATCACAGCTGCAGAATCCCTTTGCCAGGTGACAGTCGCAGGTTCCAGGGATCAGGATGTGGACCTCTTGGGGGGCCACCATTCGGCTCCACCACGCTGCTCCTAGGACGCCTGCTCTCCCGGCTCCTGCACCTCCTGCCACGGTGGGTTTTCCCTTGTTTGTTCTGGCCTTGCTGCCAAAGGAGTGGCTAAGTTTCTACTTGGGGTTGTGGTGTTGGAAAAATTGCAGAAAAAAGCTTGGGTCTCCCCGGACCTCACCCATCACCCCCAGACCATGCAGGTTGTGGTAGGACCGAGCAGGCCCTGCTTGCTTTCAGGGAGCTGGAGTTTTCCTGGTAGGCGGGAAAATCATGTAATCGGTGCACAACCAAAACCAGACCCCAGGACATGGAGACCGGAGAACAGAGCAGTCACATCAGCTCCAGGGGCCAAGGACGGCCTCCAGGGGAGGTAGGAGAGGGGCCGAGACCTGAGGAATCATACAGGTAATGGGGGTGAACACTCAGGAAATGGCAAGTACAAAGGCCCTGGGTCAGGAAAGTGTTTAGCTGCTAAAGAAACAGCAAGATGGCAGTGTGGCTAGAGCAGGGTAGCCAGAGCTGATGGGGTCTGCGATAGTCATGGGAGGAGCCTGGATTTTATTTTAAGTGAGGTTGGGGCTCTCAGAGGGCTCTCAGAGTAAAAGCTCCATGAGCTGGCTCCAGTTTAAAAAGGATCTTCTGGCTTCTGTGTGGGGAGCACAGAGAGTTGGAGGCACAGATGGCGGAGGTGGCACAAGCCCTCAGCCAGTCTTCCTGGCAGCAAGACTCAAACCCGGGCCCGTGTGCCTCATACCACCCACGCTTCCAGCTACACAGTGTGGATGGCTGAAAATATATGTGGGCCACTGCTTCTCGAAAGAAGGGGACGCCAGGGAAAAGGACGGACCAGGAAGATGTAGCCCTGTCTTTACAAAGGGGAACAACCAGGAGACTGCCGGGAGGACTGGAGAGGGGCCAGCTCACCCCGTCTTCCCAGGATTCTGGAGGAGCCCCCACACACACCTGCGGGGCCTTGGCTACCCCTTCCCCTTTATCTCCACCCTCCCTCTGTCCTGGCTCCCAGCCATCAGCTTCACGTGTGCTGGGTGTCCACTTAGTAAACCGGAAATAAAGGAGGAAAAGCTGTGGGTGGATCCTGGGTCTGTGCGCGGCCCCGAGCCTGCCTCGCCCCTTCTCTCCCATCCTGTTCTCTGCTTCCGCTCCGCCTGCTTGCTCCTGTGACAGCCTCTGCTGCCGTCACTGTCACCATCCTGTGGCCTCTACCCCACCCGCCACGCACTGTCAAAACCAAGGCTGGATCCAGTGGAATCTTCTGTAGTCCTCCCCTGCACGTCAGGCCAGCATCTGGCACCGTGGAGTCCCCTCCACTTCCTGGAACTGTCCCCTTGCTCAGGGTGTTCAGGACACGCAGGCATGCCACCCGCCTCCTGCTGCTGCAGGTGGGCATCGGCTCAGGGCCACTGTCACCGCAGAGCCTGGCGGACGGGGCTGCGGACTGAGGCCCAGATTCTACATGGCCTATTGGCCGCAAGCCACCCTGGGTTCCCGGGAGGAGCCGGATGACTCCTCGTGGCTGGGGGAGTATCCTACAGCTGACATTGTCTCAAATTACCTGCAGTGATGATAAAAAAACAAAAACAAACAACAACAACAACAACAACAAAAACCCATCAAAGTCATTGTTTATTGCTTCAGAATTCTGCACAGATAATGCTACCCCAGAGTCTGAGACCCAGACTGCCAGATGTGGGCCATCCAGCAACTCATCCTGGGACGCGCTCGGGTTTTCCACAGAGGGAATGAGACACCTGTTGGGGTTCAGGTAGTGACAAAGATGACTGGGTTTGTGCTGAGAAGGCAGGAGCTCAGGAAATGGCTCCTCAGAAATCTGGAGCTGCGATGTGAAAGAAAAGACACTTCCAGGGAAAAGAGAGGGAGTAAAGGCACGCGAGATGAGCTGGGGAAAAGAAAAAGTGAGAGAAGTAATTGCATTGCTTGTCTTGGAAGAAGAATGCTGGGCCACCGTCCCCAGAAGGCTGGAGGGTAGGGGGGCCTAGCACAGGAGCAGAACGGTTGTTCAGGGGGTGCACCCTTCTGACTGCTTCCATTTGACTCCTGAAAGGGAAGCAAGGCCCTTGGAAGAGGGCAAGTGGCCGAGGAGGTGTGAGGCAGTTGTCCAGAAGAACAGAGAGCTGGCCCGAGGGAAGGAATGGATTCCTGCTGGGGCTCTGTCTGGAGCCACCTGTTGCTAACTGCAGGCTGCTCTCCACCTGGGGTGCAGGGAGAGGGGCAGGTGCAGGCTTCACCAGCTGGACTCGATGATGGTGCTGCCCTGGGCTCAAAGTGGGGGAGACAGCAGCTCAGGCACAAGGCCAGGGTCAGAGAACCATGGGCCCCGGGGGGCCTCTCAGTGACTGGGGCCTGACGATGCCGGAGAGAGAAGACCCGGAGAATTGAGAAGATGGCGGCAACACAGTGAGGAGCCATCCTGGGGCCCAGGGCCACGGTTCCCAAAGCATTCAGGACCCACAGAGCCGCATGGGCTGGGACCTTGTTAGAAACACAAGCCCTTGCTGGCCCTGGGCCGCTGCTCTGAGGCCCCCAGGTGGCTCGGCCTGCACAGAGACTCAAAGCGCTGGCCTAGGGTGTGCAGGCCCAAGACAGAGGGCAGGAGTCACTGGACAAGAGGCGGTTCAGAGCTGGTTAGTCTGGGTGAGAATGAGGGGGGAATCTACCAAAAGTTGAGGCAGAAGTAGAAGAGAAGAGCGTGGCCTGACTTACAGGCTAAATCACCAAGAAATGAGAGTGGCCAATGAGGACAGAGAGGAGACCAGTCTGTAAGCAGCGATATGGAGCCAGAAGACGCCTATTCCTCAGGGTCCAGTGGTCCAAGGCCACAGGAGGGAGGCACCCACCATGGGCCAGGACAAGGGTCTTAGGCGCTGGAACCCGTGGCTCTGTCTCCTTCCACAGCAGAAGAGGATTTGCAGGTGTGATTATTGACCATGGGCGAGATGGGGCGGGCCAGGTGTGTCTGACCAGCGCACAGTCTCAGCATAAAAGGAAGCAGGTGCTGTGAGGACAGGGCCAGAGCGAGGGGCGAGGGGCTGAGGCCTGCGGGCAGCCACCTTATTTCCAGAGAAGCTGGAAAAGGCAGGATGGGGGGTTCTCCGCTGGGGCCTCCAGGAAGATCCTAGCCTGCCAGCACCTTGATTTAGCCCTGGGCACCCCGTTTTGAACGTCCAACCTCCAGAATGGTAAGAGTATGAAATTTGTGTTGCTCTGAGCGGCCGAGTTTGATCGTCACACGGGTGGGCTAGGGAAGAGGCCTCGGGAGCCCCTGGGTGTTGTTTAGAACAAAAATGACCCGGGCCTTGGGGGGAAAGACAAGGGGGTCTTCTTTACAATAGGCCACGAGGGGCAGGGATAACAGCATTTCAGGAGGGAAGGGGCAGAAAGCGGGGGGTTCTGAGCCTCACAGGGACTAGGAAGAAGAGGGTGAGTTGGGAGTCTGATGCCAGTGGGGGAACATGCCAAGGAAACGGCCCAGGGTTTAGACGTGGAGGATGGGCCCCCACTTCTGTCTCTCAGGGGAGGCCCCAAGCCTCTCTGGGCTGCACTGGCCTCTGTTGGGGCAGGATAGGTGTGGCTCAGGCTCACTTCCTGCCCTTGGGTCTCCGGCCCCCAGAGCCCAGGCCTGGGCTTGAGGTCCTCGTGGAGTGCAGGGGCCGATTCATTTGCACCATTAAGGATAAGGGGAACATGGGTCACTGTCGGCACAGCCCCTGGTGTCTCTGGGGAGGGGCCAGATGGCGCGGGCCGAGCCCAGCGCCTTAGCACCATCTAATGTGGCGCACAGCTGGCTCCAGGGGCACCTCGCTGGCGGCAACTGTCCCGTCCCCCGCCTTGTCAGATGCGCTCCCCAGGGAAGTCTAGTTTCACGTTGGCTCGTAAAAGGCAGCCATCCGGCGACTTTCCTTCCTTGTCCCCAAGGAATCACGGGGCCACAGCAGGAGCACTTTACAGGCTGGAGGGCCACAGGTGACTGAGGCTGCCAGAACAGATGACCCGGCAGCTCTGGGTCCCCAGGGAGTCACGGTCTTTGTTGCTTTCTGCAGCGAAAGGAGCTGGCGTTCTCTAGAATACAGGATGGATTGCACTGCCGTGTAGTCAGGAATGAACGCCCTGAGCCACTGGGGACCGAAGCAAAGTCTCTGAGTGCATTGTTTGGTTTTCAAAAATGCATTAAATATCAGAAAGCAATTAGTTTTCCTTACAGTCCAGATAAGTCTGCTGTTCTCAGTGCCACCCGTGGGTATGGAAGCTCGGCGTGTCTGCTCATTCGCACCCAGTTCCTGGGGTGCCCGGGGGTGGGGGCTGCATGCTGAGCAAAGCTGTGCCTGCCTGCTTCCCTCCTGGGCCTCTCACATGGGGTGGAGTGACGGCACCCGAACAGGAGCAGTTTCTACAGAGCTCCATAATGTGCGTGCCAGCAGGGTGTGATGTACACCCACAGCACCCCTGGGGGTTAGGGCAGGCCTGGAGACCTGGAGAGCTGGGCAGAGCTCAGTGGTCAGACCCCTTTGGAAACTAGGAAAAGCAGAGTGGTCGGTGGAAGACAGTGTGGCCTGAGACTGGTCAGAAGAGACGCTGTGCAGCTGCTGAGTCTGGCAGGTGGGGGCAGGGAAGCTGGCTGAGCCTCTCACCTGGAATCCACATGGCCCCCAGTGCATGGGCAGCCTGTGCAGGCTTCAAGCAGGCATGGGGCAGCACCTGAGGGGTCTCTAAGCTCAGCCTTGCAGAGAGGAGTGTGGTCCAGCGACAGGAAGCACAGTGTGAAGGGTTTCTCGAGGACCTGGCCACTCTGTGGGAAGCAGGGCAGTGAGGAGCCAGGGTGATACCCAGGGTTTTGGCTACGGAACTGCCCAGATGGTGTTGCTGTAGGCCGATGGGGAAGGAAGGCGAGGCTGGGAATCAGGAAACCGGGGAGTACAGTTATGAAAGTAGAGGGTCACAGGGCACGTCTGGAAGCAGTCCTGTGCCAGGACTGTCCTCTGAATGTTTTTTCCTCAAGCAGAGGCGCTTCATCAGATCGCCATCTGTGTCCTCTGACATGGCCTGCGGAACCACGGGCAGCGTGTTTGGGGGAAGGTTGGGTTGGTCATGTAGAGGGCTGTGGTCTACTGCCTCCTTTAAAGGACAGGTTAAGGACCAGGGTGTCAAATAGATCAGATTGCCATGCACTTTGTGTCTCGAGTCTGGTGCAGTCTCAGAGCCTGAAGTTGTCAGGAAACCAGGAATCCTTGGTGGGCAGGAGCTGGGCAGGTGCAGGTTGGGGCACACCTTTGTGAGTAACTCCTCTTGTACCTCGGGGCTGCACACCAGGCTCCACTTCTGAATGTCACCGAGTGGGCGGGGGAAGGGACAGTTGAGGGTGAGAAGCCCTCTTCTCAGAGAAAATTTGGTCCAACCTCATTCATGTTTGTACCACAAAATGTCATGAGGTTTACAGAGAATGTGTCCCCTGCACCATCACAGTTATGGGGCTTCTCAATATAAATGATGTCACTTTTACTTCTTAAAGGTCCTTGTGGTTCCGTGCCTGCTGGTCCCCAATGTGATTGTAAAGTAGGGCTGGTTCTCCCCAGAAACCAGTGTCCTTCCAGTTTACAAAGCTGGAAAGCTGAGCAGGAGCCTGCATTTCTCCCATAAGCCTCCTCGAGGCTCCACTCGTTACAAAACCCATGCTGTTTCTGCTGCTTTGCACTAAGGCTACACGTTAGCAAGGGACTTAGCAGCTTTGCAAATTCTTAGCCAAATCTTTCCAAGGTGTCTGGTGTCTCCCTTTCATTTCAGGATTTGAAAGTGGGGTAAACTCGAGTTTCTGGCTTTAATGATGTAGTTAGATAAACCCAGACCCCCTGAGCTCTGAGCGTTTCATCCATGTGTTGGGAATGTGAGGTCCTGTTAGGGCCCCGGGGCTGCACACTGAACCTTGGGTAAGTCTGCAGTGTGTTTCAGATCCACGTGGAATCAATAACTGATGCTCACAGAAGCACTCAATGACTGTGAGGTTGCCCTCATTGGTTATCTGGGGAAACTGAGGCATGGGCCAAGTTCATATTTAGCAAATGAAGCTTACATAGAAATGTGGGACACAGATGTTTTAACTGATTGCATCATTTCTTCCTCTGCTGAAGATGGTTCTGGTTTTCTGTTCAGGAGAAGTGGTCAAGGGGTTCAGAAGTGAGTTAATTTAAGGAAGGATGGTTGCCCACAGCTGCAGCAAACATCTTAAGGGGGACAGAGTCACAGTTAGGCTGTGTGGCCCTGTGCAGGTACTTATGCTTGGGTGGTTGGTTCCTGCCCACGTAAGCAGTTTGAGTCCTTTCCATGGGGCGTGTTGGGACCCTGCCAGTGGCCCCCTCTGACCTGCTCTAGACCAGCTATCAGCAGTTTGCTTACCAGGGTTCTTGTGGAAACTGGCCTGGTCCCTAGAGAGGAATGTTCTGGAGCTCTGTGGGATATCTAAAGAGGAAAAATGGGGACAGCTCATCTCAGCTGCCAAGGGGGACTGAGGCCATTTCAAGGCAGGTGTTCCTACTTGCCAGGACCCATGAAAGACTCATCTGGGGCTTGGGAAAGCTGCCCATATGGTCCTGCTAGTTTCAGGCAGAATACCTGGAAGGAGACCTCAGAAATGCCTAGGAAGGCTCCCTGAGGTCAGGGTAGTGGGAGTGAGTTCCCGAAGCACAGGGCCTATGCCCAGGGACTCCATTTTCCTAGAGTTTAAAAGTGGATCTAAAGATAAACTGGGCGTGGTGGTGCACACTTGTAATCTCAGCACTCGGGAGGCCGAGGCAGGAGGAACACCATGAGTTTGAGGCCAGCCTGGGCTACATAGTGAGTTCAAAGCTAGCCTGAACTACATAGAAAGACCCTGTCTCAAAAATAAATAAACAAACCTAAAGGGAGGAAGTTTGCATAAAATTAAGGCTTAAAAAATAAATTTCTTCTACACATCTTAGGTGCTTTAGCTAATGTGTGAAAAAAGTTGTTTTGAGAAGGAAGCCAGCTGGAAAGTTTTACTACTCAGAATACGTGTGTGAAGATTTGATGGTAAAAGGTGCTGCCCCTTTCCCTTGGAAATTGTGCAGGACGCTCATAGACAAAGGATGGCTTTTGCCTCTCAAGTGACTGTCCACGCGCATGTTCTGGGACCCTGCAGCAGTTGGTCCAAGGTAGACATTATAAATGTAGCTTTTCTAGATGCTGTGTCAGAAGCGGTCCAGAGACAGATCACAACAGAGTTGCAAGGAGGCAGACAAACTGAGCTTCACCGCGTGGCCCGGTCACCTTGGTCAAATGGCTTTCGGGCCTGTGTTATATGTAAAATGGGACAGTACTTCCTCTCAGGCTGAGATGAGGCCTAGGGAACCACATGGTCTACGCATGCACAAAATGTTAACCCCAAATCTAAACAGGCTGCTCAGTACCCGCTCTGAGAAGCAAAGACACACCCAAGTGGCTGCTGCTTTCAATTGTTTTATTGCTAAACTATCGTAGTACAAGCCGTATAAAAATACTTTACATATAGCAAAAATAAACTACATTAAATTGGAGATAAAAAACATTTTGCATAGGAATGTGATGTATTCAAACTCCCTTAACAGTCAGGATTTTCCAAACCCAAGCCTTCCAGCACCACTGAGCTGGAGCGGCTCGCATCTCTTGGAGAATTGTTTAGGACCTAATATTTCCTCCCCTCTGAGAGCTGCAGAGGCAACAGGTGTGAGTGGGCTTCGCTGACAAGATGCTGGCCTTGTGATCCCCACAGCCACATCTGAACAGGCCAGTCAGAATGCCAGGAGCACCTGCTGTCATGAAAACCACCTCATCTCCACCCATCACATCCAAACCTCAAACTGGCCAGGGAGTGTAGTCTGCCCACGGTTGCGTGGACAGTGCTAACCCTTTCCTTTCCAGCTCCCAGGACCTCATTACACTTTTAGAGAGGCTCACTCAGGAAGTACCTTTTTCATCGATCGCCAGTTTGTTTTTAAACAAACTGAACTAAGATGGTGACATCAGGAATGTGATGGGAGGTTGTTTGTGATCCTGGTTTTATGATGCTGCTCTCAAGACTTTGGTGGAAGGCAAGAAAACACCTACTGTATTTGCAACTGGCCTGTTCAATTCCATGAGACTTAATGCCCAAGCCCTAAGCTTCGACCCACGGTTACGATGTATTGGGTTCCCAGTGGGCTGTCCCTCCAAAAAATGAGTTTGAGAGTGGTCACCCCAGCTTGTCAAGCACACCACTCCCTCTGCCTGTTGTAAATGTGAGCAGAGTTAAGTGGACCACTGACGTTCTTTCAGTTCTGAACAATAGAAAGCATGTGGAGAGTGTTCTTTGTGACATGAAAATAAACAAGTTCACCCTCCCTTTAGTCCAGAGTGACAATCACAACACATCAACTTCCGATCTGCCTGAGTGTGACAGTCTCACCTCAGCCAAGACTCACTTGCTGAGACAGATGTCTTGGCAACCGAATGTAAACCAAAAATAGAAGAACAGAGCTTCCCGGTTCTTGGAAGAAATCAACTTCTTTCATCTTGGCCGCATCGATGCTGGAAACCATGGCTGTCCTTTGGTTAATGTGTGCAGAGGTCCTCTACCAGGACTGGGCCAGCCGGAGAGCTAGCTGGCACTTGCAGTCCTCTAAGTAGGAACTCTGAATTCCATCCATCACAGTGCGAGCAGGCTCTCTTGTTTCAAGTCAAAATCACCTACTAGCCCATTTATAATACAGTTCTCCTCAGTGACAAAACCCAGGCTCAGGGCTGAAGAAAGCATTATTTTCCAGCAAGCAGAAGAAAAATAGATTCTTCCACAAAGCCATCCTCTCCATCCTCTTTCTTCTGAAATGCTTTCTCCTACTAAATAAGTGCCTGCCAGGCTCAGAGGGGGGTGTGTTTTGGTTTGTTTCCTGGAATGATTAACGAAATTTTTCACGAATACACCATTTCTCTTAAGGGAATAAGGAATCAACATATATGTAAAAGACACTTTAAAAGATTTCTGATTGTTTATAAATATTTTCTAACTCCAACAGAGGTGCAATATTTTGAGGGCAGATAAAAAGCATAAAAATACAGGTAAGAAAATAAAAATTTACATACTAGTTAATTTGGATGGCATATATATTATCAAGCAGCAGTATTTTTATACAATACAGGAAGACTTGCAAACTTGGGAAGTATACTACATTCAGCAACACGGCAGACCTATCAGAGTGCTACATATTACTGTGCATGTAGCAAGTACTAACCTTGACTTAACCGAGACACCTTTGACACACATGCAACACGCCCATCTTGCCCATTTAGACACCTTTCCTTCCTGCTTTTGAGGATTTGACTGCCTCTTCCCATACTGAAAATATTTCAAAATCAATGACTTGGCAAACTTTCCTCCTGGCATCTGTAACTGACACACCTTTCTTGACAACTGTCCATTCCCCATACATTCTCTTGCCTGTTTATGTCTCAAAACTAGTGCTTTTTTCTTTCCTTTGCTATTTGGTATAGTTTCATGAAAGTGCTTCCTCTACGATCTAGCTAAGATGTCTTAGAAAAGAAAGGGGTTTATTTGCGTGTTACATACACACATACATACACATATATGTATAGGAGTGGGAGCTACCAAGGAAGCCCTTTTTTGCTAACATGGTTAGAAGACTGATGGGAAAAGCATTAAGTCTCTTTTTATTCCACAGACAATGAAGTTGAGCTACTGTGCTACAATAGCAGGAAGGCACTTGGGTAAAACATTCAGGTAACTGAGGAAAGGCCTGATTCCCTCACGTGCAAAACTGGCTCCTAGCCAGCTCAAGTGAGCACAGATCGCTCACTGAGCCCTTGTTGCTCTTCCTCGCTGAAGTCGGTACTGCTGGAGAGAGGAGTCTCGAGGCGGTAAAGCTGCTGGTAGAAGGGACTTTCTTCGTTAATGAGGAAGTGTTCGGCATTGCAGAAGCTCTGCAGGAGCGCTTGGCTTCTCACTGGCATATTATTTGTTTAAAAGAGAACTTTGCTCAACTCTGCTTGGGGTGGGAGAGGAAAGGAGCCCTGCCATTAGGGGACAGAACTCCGGGTAGTGACCAAAAGACCATAATGCCACTGGGCATGCAGGCCAGAACCCGGGCATTTGGTCTTCTGTCTGGGGGCACCAAGCACACCTGGTCCGGCTCTCAGCAAGGGTTACCTCTGAGCGACCTTGACCAGAAAGGATTTTCGGATTGCGACTTTCTTCCTAGGCTTTCTGCCTGGCAGACTGCACTGAGAAACTGCTCCAAGCACATCCTTTTGAAGAGTAATGAGGTGATCTGCACCCTGCTGCTTGCTGGGGAGGTAATGAATGGCTGGAAATGAATGTTGATTTGTCCTGATGTCTGCACTAAGCGCAAGCAAATCCAGCTACTGTGATAAAACTCTCCTACCACAGACACGCAGGGCTGGTTGTTTGTGAAAACTGCACCAGTAGGGGAAAGCAGAGGAGTCTGGGTGTGTCTGGGGATGAATCGCACAGGATAGGCTAAGGACGTGCTTGAGCAGAGCTGGACATGGAGACTGATACAGACCGGCTCCAGAGCCAGCATGCTGAGGCCTAGGGGTGTGTGGAAGGGTTCAAGTAAAATTAAGGACCTTTGGGGCCAATGCCTGTGCTTCCCTGTTTCACTCCAAATTCAGGCATGACCAGAAATTCAGCCTTTGGATCTTGGTGGAAACACACTGACAAAAGCACTTGGATTTTAACAAAAATTCCTGCACTTTTTTTTGGTTTTGTTTTGTTTTTGCATTAGCCCTCTGGCTGCTGCTCCTCAACATTCAATGCCCAGGCCTCAGAATCTCATTAACTCTTCCACGTTAAAGCGCTCTGGCTGCAAGGAAGACAGAGAGGAGGAGCCGTGCACAGCTGGTCACACTCTGCAGCGGGGTCAGCTCAGTTCTGGACGCGCATGAGTGCTGGCTGCAGGGGTCAGAGCAGCTGGCCAAGAAGGCTCTACCCCCAGCCTCCTTGGCCTGCAATTTGAAGCAGAGGAAAAAAAAAATAAACAATCATGTACACATGTCATAAGTTAACACTGAGAAGTCTTAACAGATGATTTTGCACAAGGGAGTTTTGTTTTGGAAGGAGAAAATTCCAAAATAAAGCTTTTGCTGTGGCCCAGCCTTGCCTGGACAAGGCAATCTCTAAGGACAATGGTCCATTTCCATCTCTAGCATGAGGGCTTTGGGGTTCCTTGACTAGGAAGCGGAACTCTGGGGCCACCTTCTTTTGATTGCTTTGGGAAGTCCTCTTTTAAAAGGAACAGGAGCCATTTCCGTGACTGGAGAATCGAACGCAGAGAGTGGGGTCCCTCTTCGTACCCACAGCTCTGCCCCCTAAGCCGCAGTCACTCAGGTCTCGGGTGAGTCCCAGCATCCTGTCGCACTCACGATGTGGCACTGGTCCACAGGCACTTGGTATTTGGGTGGATCACCATTAAGACCAACCAGGATGCTCTTTGGGGCTGAACATTCAACAGGAAGGAGTGCCCTGGTGTTTACAGAGAGACAGTCGGCGCTGTGCCCAGATATTGTTCTGAGTGCGGCCTCCGGCGGGGAGATGAATAGAAGGAGACAGAAGCTGAGGGCGGTAGAGGCTCCAAGGGGCCAGGACAGAAGGCGTCGGATACAATGGCGGCTTCTACGTCTGATTTCTGGCAGGAGGTCCTGAAAATTCCTTCCTGATAATTTCATTAACTAGAAAAGGAGAGAGAAAGAGAGGGGAAAAAAGAGGGGTGAAAAGGAACCCAAAACATGCATCAGATTAGTTTTTTAGATCTCAACCAGACCCTCCCTTGTGATTATACATTTGGCAATTTTTAACAGAAACACATTCCTATGTTATGGGTTATTTTTTTGGTGTGGACCAGAATATTTGGTGCCATGGATCTGTTAGTTGAAATTGCTCGTGTTTGTTTTTTTTGTTTGTTTGTTTGTTTGTTTTCTTTTTGTTTTCCCAAATCTTTGTGGCAGACCTGCATTTGGGCCGCTGGGCACGTTTTAAGTAACACTCTCCCTGCTGTCTTTCAGTTAACACACTTAGATCTTCCATCATCTACCAAACTGCCCCCATGATCGCCACATCCGGAAAGCACCTGTCACGTAAGCACATGACATGAAAATACAGGAACCCTTAATTATAAAGACAGCATCTGAGAACTCCACAGTCTTAAGCATCATTTTTCTTTCTTTCAGCACAACCAGGGATTTTTCCCCAGCCGGTGAAGAGTTGTGCTGCGAGTCTGCAGAACGTGTCCTCCGAGGGACGCTGGGTCGTTTGCAGCCAGCAAGTAGGCGGGGTTTGAATGGGAATCACAGGTGCGATGCTGGCCCAGACATGGAGATGGGGCCGCCTTCCCCGGGGTCCTGGTTGCCAGGGTCAGGCGGTGAGCTCCTGGGATGGGCATCATCCCACAAGGTGGAACCAAGCTGCTCGCACAGCTGGTCACACAGGAGGCGGCAGGAGGGGAGAGGAGTGAGACCCCTGTGGGGTCCCCTCAAAGGCTGGCCACTCTCCTTTCCTGGGTCTGACCCTCAGACTGTCTCACCTGACCATTTTCCTCATAGAAGGATGGGAAACTGGCAGAAAGAGCAGGGCTCTCTAAGGCCCAGGGAGCTGGCCCCTGGAGTTACCCCACCTGGGTGAGACGTGTCCCCTGGGACAACAGGGGCAAGGAAGACACACAGCTCTAAAGAGCTTGACAAGCAGGTCTGACTCTCAGCTCTCCGTAACTGGCTGTGTGACTTTACCTCTCTGCGCCTCAGCTTTTCCATCCACGAAGTGGGAAATAGAATAGTGCATTCCTTCTAGAGCTACTGTGAGGATGCCATGCAAGCAGGGCACCACAGTGCCCAGCCGTGTGCCAGTACTCAGTGCTGTCAATGGTGACTTCCCAAGGTGAACTGGGTCCTCTGCACCAAAAGGCTCTGTTTTGTCCCAGAAGGTTGGGTGTGACTCCCTGTCCCTCTGGTGCATGCTGAAGGCCAGGGCAGGGTAAGGGCGAGAGCTTAGGTTCTTGTTTAGACGGACAGGGTCAGAATCTCACCTTGGCTGTTTCTGTGCTTGTAAACCCTGCCTTCATGGTATAATGGTTTTGTGCCTCAATCTTCTCACCTGAAGATCGTGTCTAAGAATATCGGTTACCTCCTAGTGCTGTTGGAACTGGGAGAGATGATGCAGGTACAGACATGGCCACAAGGCCCAGTGAGGAGCAGGCTAGAACCTGGGTAGGGCAGAGTGGCACCTGTCTGCTCATGCATGAAAATAGAAGCAATAGAATGGCCAACGCTGCCCAGGTGAGGAACTGGGTCCACTAACACAACTTGAGCTGAGTCCACAGGCCCACCAGTACTTCCGTCCACAGGCCCACCAGTACTTCCTGGTCGTGCTCTGTGCATCTGGTCCAGGCGACACCCAGGGGTCCTAACAAAGAACATGAAAGAAGAAGGCTGGGCGTGCCCGTGACCTGCCAATAAGCTGCTGACCGCTGCAGAGGCAATGAAAGCCTGATGCCAGGGGAGGGGCTGGGCAGCTTCACGAAAAGCTTTCAAAGCCCGGATTCTGAAGGCCTTCCTGTTTTCTCAACCTCGGAAACCAGAGGAGTCAATCCTTAATGGAAACTTTCCACAGCCTCTGCTTTCTAAAAATAGCTGGTAGGCAGAGCTGCAGGACCACGGCCCTCGAAATGGGGTCGTTTCCCTTCTCAGAGCTGGGCAGTGGGGCACCTGTCCTGCCCTTCGGATGAGACCCGCTGCTGGCTGAAAGCTACCTTCAGGTAAACAGGAGCAGTCTCACCTGGAAAACTGAGCAAATGCTTTGCATTTAGACCTTTTTACTGTGGCGGGGCTGTGGCTCTGAGCTTCAGACCCCACCAGAACCTCTCTGGGTAGGAACCTTGCCTTTGTGAAACTCTAGCTTGCCCCCCTGCCTGCAGAAGGGCAAGTTCTAGAACTGAAATGCCAGCTGGGGGTGGCAACTGGGGGGACCTGCATCAGGCAGGATGTCAGTTTTGAGAGGGCCTTCATCCCAACCACTTCATCCAGACTTGACCTCCTGCCTATAGGAGGTGCACTGCAGGGGGTTGAGGTGGTGAATCGATTCCAGTGTCCACCACGACATTTTACCTGTAGGGGAAGGACAGTCACCCCAACTCAGCCTTCTCCTCCTCCTCCTCTCTTTCCCCACGGTCCCCCTGCATGCTCGTGCTCTCCTGTGTCCAGAAACTCTGCCCCGCAGAGGCAGAGCTGGGACTCTGGGATCTGACCCCGTCCCCTCCGTGGCCACATGTCCTGCCACCTCTATCTGCTCCAGCATCCTTTTGCCTGACTTATGCCACCTCTGAGCCACTGCCCTTCTGGTCCCCGGGGCAGGATCATCCTTCCCGCCTCTCTAAAGCTTCTCTCGGGCAGAGAAGGCAGTCAGGGCTCAGTCCCAGGCTCCCCGTGTCCCTTTACTGGGTTCTATACTGTGCGGGCTGGCGTGTCCCATCATGTCCTGGGCATGGGACACGGAAGTTTAGAAAGCGCTGCAGACAGCTCAAGGCCCACTGTCGGAGCTAAGCACCTTACGCTCAGCATTTTATTCACTATCTGGGGCCAACTCCCATACCTGGCCACACGCACGCTTCCATCCAGCCCTGCCCCTGACCCAAACCCAGCTTCTTTCCATGTTCTTGTCCTAACACTGCCTCTTCCTGCTCTGTGGGCACTGTGGCCTCTTAACTACTCGGCTGTGCCACCATAACAGATAAGTCCCAATAAAACTTTACCAAACCGGGCTCAGGGCCAGATTTGGCCCAAGATTGCCAAGTACCAATGGCAACAAAAGTGCAGAATTCTCTCTGTCTACTTTTAGAAGGTACCAATAGGGGGTGGGGGGGCGATGGTCTCCATGAATATTGTCAATCAGATGATTCTGGATTGATTAGTGGTCAATTTCTAAAAACTAGAAGGCCGCCTGGGGAATTTCTGATTGGTTTGAGGGCTGAAACCGATCTGACTTCTCCCTCTCTTATCAGCACAGTTCTCGGGTTCGGGCCTGCAGAAGAACAGCTACTCAGCACTGCGACTGGAAAAGCCCACCCATCGACTGCAGACGCAGGGCACGGCTTCTCCCCCAGGCCGCCCGCCTGCAGCCCAAACAAAGCCTTGGGGTCCAAAGAGTCAGGGGGAAGCTGCAGGCCTGTGCCAGCCTGCCCAGGCCCCAGGGGCTGCCCGCCATCAGCAAGGACACCCAACTCACGCTCTTACCATCCTGATTTCCAGGCAGCGAGGCCCTCGGCAGGAGGTACAGCAAAGGTGGGTGTTTGCGCATGCTCGCTCGTATGGCCCCTGCCTTCTGACAATCCCTGTGGAGCGTGCTAGAGCCACTGCCCTCCCCACTAAGGGGGCATTTTGGGACAGCTCTGCAAGCCCTGTTGTCTGGGAGACTCTCAGTGGTCAGCTCTTGTGTGTACGATGGGGTCCATCAGTGTCACCCCCCACCTCAGATTTCTAGACCTGACCACTTAGGTAAAGAAACCACGGCGGACATAAACCAACACAACTGACCCAGGCTGGCCAAGTGCCCACCGTTGTGTCGCCAGCACTGCAAGCAAGGTTGAGTGGTTCCAGTTAGAACAGAGAGGACTATGTAACAGCCCTGGCGCTCCGCGGCTGAGGCACAGAAAGGTAAAGCCCCTTTCTTGGTTCCCGCGTGGACTCTGTCCTCAGAGCCCTCCCCCTGAGCCTGCAGCATCACGGGGTCAGGTCAGTGTTAGTGACCTGACTCTGCGCAGGCCCAGCGGCCCCCGCCCATCCGTGGAGGTCTAACCGTTGGAAGGCAGGCAAGACCCCAGTAAGCTGCTGGGAAAAGCATAGCTCTGCTTTTCAGATTTCAAATCCAGAAGTCAGGCCGCAGATTAACACTGTCAAACGCACAGGACAAGAAAGCCCCAGGGAGAAGCTGAAACCGAGTAGAGGAAATGGAGAGTGGGAATTCCTCAAGCATGGGCACTTCCTGCAGGGCGCCCTAGGGCTCCTGCCACTGTGCCCTTGACCCCATGCAGAGCCCCCCACCCCTATGGACGGCCTTACGGAGCAGGGCAGAGTGGGGGCCACTGCTGCATGGGTCCTGCAGGCCAACTCTGGGTGCGGGGCTGGCAGCGCATGCAGTACCCCAGGTCCTCACCTCCCCCGCCCAGCCTCATAGACAGAACCTCAGGGCTGGCAAGGACCAGCCTGTGACAGCAGGAAATGGTGTTGCGGGGATGTCTGGAGAATGAGGAGATGGCCTTTAGGTTATAAAGTTTTCTTACTTAAACAAAAACCCTCAAGGAAACACACAGCTGGAAAACAAAAGGAGAAGCAGAAGATATCAATTACCTTTAACTTTGATTTCTTGGATCAAAGATCACAGTCATTCTGTTTCATAATATGTTTTGTATCCAGCTAAGGTGTGTGTCTATCAGCTCTGAAAAAGATTTGCAAAACCATTTTTGAGAAGAAGAAAATCACCTTTGATCCTCTATTGTGCTTCCACCTCAGCAACATCTAATCATGGGTTTCTCCCACTCGGAACCCAGGAGAGAACATAACCCTTTGGCTGTCACTTAAGCCCAAAGTCGGTATCAGTTTAACATCTGTGCCAGAATCATAATCACCAAGCTAAGGGGACTCTGTCCAAAGAACGGAGGATCCTCGAGACCAGGATGCATCAGCAAGATTAGGGGCTCATGCATGTCTTTTTAATGCCAAAGGCCTCGAACAGGGAGTTTCAAATAATGGCTCATGAAAGAGAAAAATTTAAAAACTGGCTTCTGCTAGAATAGAAAGAATTCCATGAGGGACCTCCTCAAATGTGAGCTGCTTTCGGGCTTCTATATATATCAGTGCTAGCCCCAGTTTCCTTCTTACTGGTAAAAGCACCTCTGTGGTCACGTAAATTCCTGAGACTGCACATTTTCTTCCTGTTTTGTTGATGACCACGCACACAAAAAAGCTGCTTTCTTTCTAGCTCTGCCCAGCCAGGGCCATGGAGGCAGCTGAAGAGGAGGAGCCCTGAGCTGTTATTTCATGATCTT